>CAJPEV010000385.1:0-21898 GCA_905338385.1 Darwinula stevensoni
TGTCTTCTTCTTTCTTCTAGCTGGAGACGTTGGTCTTTCATTTCTGGGATTATATAATAGTGCCCTTCTCCCTTTCACTGAAATCGTCCCCCCCCCAGGAATATTTAATACCTTGTTGTGTGTCTCATATTGTCTCATTTTAGTAATCAATGAAGTCGGACATTTCATCACTTGTTATCCTCATATTCGAGACTGATTCATGTAGCCCAAAGGAAAAACTAGCTCATATTCACCATACAACTCTTTCCAAGAACTCGTCGGTTATCTCCTTCGTGAGATTAAAAGCAAAGGTAGAGTCAGTGACCTCAATCCGTCATTGCCTCATCCTGAGAACTAGATGAGGATACTGACTGAGTTTGCGCACTCTCCATAGATCATTGCGGATGGACCTTTCCTAGAATCGTGCCATATTTAGCACATCCACTGGAAATTACCTCCCGAAATGGACTATGGCTCTAGACTAGCTATAGTATACAGTGAGCTCGGGAAAAAGTACACCATTTTATATTTATTACGTGGTATTTTTTCGGTAATTGAGAAACCTTCCTAAAAATTTGAATAAAGATTTCTATTAGTCCAGAAGCACTCCTGAAAATATCAAGCGGATTTGTTTGGTATAATCCATACGTTGTGCCATTTTGTAGCCGTCGTCAAATTTTCGCGTTAGCATTACTTTTTTCCACATTCAAAAAAATACATTGGAAAATACAGGGCGAGGCAAAAATCCCAAAATCCCAAAATAAAAAAAATGAAATAATTTTTTGGAAAACGAATTTAAAAAAAAAACAATGAGAAGAAAAACAAAGTTTACAATCTTGGGATCACAATAGAATCACTTCTTTTGAGTGGCCAACTCCTACATCGATGCACTGCTTGGGTCTCTAGAAAATTGTCAACGACTTTACTCACCATCTCATTAGATAAACGAATGCGCTAATTGTTCCTAATTTGCAATGATTGTACTTGTTTTTTTTTTATTAAACTGAATAAATAAAATAAACCTTTTGGTTGATTTTCGAGATCATGTCATTCTTCTTCTTTCGTACGGTTATCCAGATAGTAACGCTGTTAAATGTTTATGTCCAGGTTGGACATCCGATTGATAGCTTCTGGGGAAGCATTGTGGATTTCTGCGATCACTCCAAGGAACGATCTTTTTGAACAGGATTGGGTTAGATGGTTTGCTGTTCCAGTCTGTTGACGGGAACCACATTCGCAGCTTGGATCTTCTTTAATCTTCCATATGTGGACGAGATGATTGCATCGGCCATAGGATGTTCAAAGTCTATTTGGGAAAGTCCAGATCTTGCGTGGTAGGGCGAAGCCAGGTGGTTGGGTGGAAGGGTCCGAGATGATGTGTTTGTTCGGAAACCTTGCGTTTGACCAGGATTGGCGCCACTTATCTTCTGCGGTTTCGCTGAATTCGGCAAGTGTTTGTTCCGTGAGCCAGAACAGGTTTCTGGATTTTAGTCGTAGGATGGGCGGGTTGGTCAGTTGGTCAGAATAGAATTGAGGAAGAGCATTCATTATCCATAGATAATGCTCTTCCTCAATTCTATTCTCATTTTCACCAACATCAGCAAATGCAAAGCTTTCGCTGATTGGGTGAGATCTTGTGTTGGGGGTGCGGTGGAAACACCTCAAAGAAAGGAGATCTTAATTCTAAGGTCTTAATTCTAAGGTCTTAATACTAAGGTCTTAATACTAAGACCATCGTACAACATGGTTGCATTGAATACGGCTGTCATTACATCATGGAAAGCGGGGACCCAATGCAAGGTTTACGTTTGGGCCGGAACAGGCGCCACCACAGATGAAATGCTGGCTTCAGTTAAGAAGTTCGAAGAAAATGAGAGCTAATTAGTATGCTGATAATGAATCTCCTCCCTCATTCCCTCTTCCACTTGAATTAATTATTGTATCTTTCATTTGCTTCTTATAGAGAAGCTTGGGAGATTGTAGATCCGGAGGGAGAAGGAGGAAAAAGTTGTAAAAAATGTTGCTCATATATCATCATTCAACTTGTCATTGGTCATTAAAAATTAGTGATCTACCAATGAGCATTCTTTTTCAAAAGATGCAAAAATTCGTTAGAAATGTGACCAGAGATGTGTTTAAAACACCCCGTTTTTCTCGTCGAGACACTCACGGCCAGCGTCATTCTCTCTTCTGGTGGCTTTTTCAGATCTAGGATCAATGAATCATTGTTTCGAATTTCTTCTCCTTACCAGGAACATGCACGTCATCAGGGAACACTCTGCGGAGGAGAGAGATGACGCGATGGTGCTGTTGTCGGTACTGGAGCGTGTGACGTTGGAGGCGACTTCTCCACGTGCTATCGGTCCAAGACTCGGAGATAATCGACTCCGGAAGAAGACCATCGAAGAGAAACTCGGGAGCCTACGTTCGTCCGCGAGATGGCATGCAAACGACGCGGACGTTGAAAAATGTCTCAAGGCGGACGAAGTTCGAGTAAAATATAATGTTCTGTGGGGATGCCATTCCAAACCACATGCAATTTTTTAAATCCCTGTATGAAATTTGCAATGGAGGTACACGCCTTCTTTCTATCCATACACTCTTAGAAAATTCCTAGCGTTTCGGGAGTAAAAAGTGAGCACACCGTGAGCTTTTCGAATTTAGTCTCTTATTACTAACCAAATGCTCCCTCACCGCTCGTATTGAAGTGAACACCTTGAAGTTCTTCGCCAGGCCACTAGATGGAGTTAAGTATCTCGCTTTTCGCACAGTACACAAAAGTTGAAGACACTTCATCTTTTGTTATCCACACATTCAAGACATATTCATAGAGTCCTGGCCATTAACAAGCTCATATTCCTATTGAGAACCATTTTGGAACGCGTATGCTTTCATCTGCTTAGGAGATCTAGAATATACAGATGGTGTCCGTGAAACTTCACCCAATCATACCTCAATTAGATGAGGTAATTAGGGACTGATATTCCGGACTTTCCACAGAACTCATAAGAGGTGAACTACCCTCTCACGTGTTCTGTACTCAGGGCAGTCAGACGTAGGTCAGCGCCTGTACGAAAGCGAAAGCGACGCAAAGTATACAGTATAGGAGAATTTTCGTATTAGCATGACATGCTCATCACTTTCTGATGTTAGCGTTTTTATTCACGGAGGAGAACAATTTTAGTCCTTGGTGATGCAGTAAATTCGCTCCTTTTCCAGAGTGAAAGGGGGGTGAAACTGGAGTTAACTATTTTACTCTCTTTTGTGAGAATAATCGCTCCCCTTTTTCTAAGAGCGTACAAGTTAACTAAATCACTGAAGCAACATTGTGATATGTTCCTCGCTGCACGATCTTCTCGACCAGTGTTCCTTCTCTCTCTCTTGACAGAAACGATGGAGACTGAACGAGAACCATTTTCCCTGGCCCCTACTCCTATTCCGACTACATATCTTCATATCGCGTTAGAAGTTTATCCGCTCTCATCGACTCACGTATGGATTGCTTCCCTTCACATCGCAATGATCATCCTCCTATTTCGATACTTTCCGTTGTTCTTCGTATATCGATTCTATTGAGGTAGCGCTTGGCGATGAGTGATTTGTAATAAAGTTTCCTTTTTCCATCGACGCAGATGTTCCAGTCTGATTTGACTGCTCCTCCACATGTCCGGGACCGTTCGTGTCTATGGGTCTTGCATATTCTTTCTTTCACAACTGCCACGCAGCTGTGAAAGAAAGAAAGGTGCTGTGTCCCACCAGAATGTCCCTATTGATCGGAATTGTTTCATACCTAAGCCTGCGAGCCCTCTTATTGTTGCCTTATATCTGCAATAGTAGATTAGGTACATAAAAAAATGTAAGTTTGAACTACTAGCCGTGTGCTTTGTTTTGACACGATTGCTCACATAATCTCTCTTTATATGTATTTTCCAAATGTTACACATTGATCTTTGGTATAATTCTTACTAATTAAACTCTTATGATGAATTAAGTGCCACCTAATTGTAGAAAAAGTTCCTAGAAACATCAACATTTAAAATGCTATGAACACTAACATTTCAGAAATATTCATTTTACTTTATTCGTTAAATACGCGGTTTTGAAAAATATGCATGTCACAAGTCATCTCCGAGACTTCCAATCGTGGGTCCGAATTTTATAACCGAAATTAATTTCATTCTCTCGAAATAGCGGATGGCGGCACTCAGGCTTTTTCCTGAAATGAATTTACTTCTATGATTTTCCTTTCCTTCTTGATGCCGAAATCGTGAAGTGGAGGGAAAAGAAAGAGAGAGAAAAATGCTGTTTCTTTGGGGAATCCACGTTCTGTCAATGGCTTTTGGTTTGGACGCATCTTGTCTCCATGCAATCTGAAATATTTTCCATGCATTCAAATTCATGCATGCTCTGCATTTGCTTGGGGCATTTAATATTGTCAGTATGCTCATTTTTCTGAGCACTTCATCGTTGCGCCCCTTTAATATTCACGTGTCCGTACTGTAATAAATCACTTGTAGTCGCACATCCTGGTTGTGAGGTTTTTTTCGCCCTCGACGTTAAGTGCATAAGCTGTTTCGCATTCTCCCCAACATAAACATGACCAATGAGGCAGGGTGAGGCCTTGTGGTTCATTTTTTTAATAGCTTTTTTATCCTCAAAAGTTCATATTTGCTACAACTTCCCGATAATGTGATACTGGCAAAAATTGCTTCTAATCTGCTTAGGATGGTTGAAGAGAAATTAAATGGGATATGGTGTGTGAGCCAGATAAGAGCTTACTGGGTATAAATACATGCATTTGAAAACCTGTTCTGAAGACTTCTAAATAGGGGTTCAGAACTCAGATGAGAAATGTTCTCAATTGCTTCAAATATTTTTTCTCTGCTTTGTCGCAGAAGATTGCGCGCGCTCACCCAGCCAATTATTTCTGCTGGCAAGAAGAATTTTCCTTACCAATACACTCAAATTTCAAAAAGCAATCATCAAGGCCTTATTACAAGTCTAATGCCCACACAATCGTCCTCTTCAGAAAAAAATTAAAATCAGAGCTTTCATGCCCCACACGATACTCCAGAATCCATTTTGTCTTATTTTCATTCCCCATCGATTGAAGAAGAATGAATTTGGAAGCCCCGAGTCCCATGAGACCTTAATTCAAATGTCATACCATTCACACCATGCGATCTAGAGATGCGTCTAATGGCTCATGATGGGTCTGAAGTCTTATAATGCAATAATTACAGCATAAGTGAGGGTTTCATGAAATCTGCATTGCATGAAATTTCCATAATACGAGGGGCACTCAATAAGTCTTAACCTAACATGATTCTCTCATCCATTTCCTGCTATTTGTTTACAGTAGGTGAAGTGCGCTTTCGGATGCTGGTATGCTAAATTGCAGGTGTCTGGTGTGAATAATTTACTGCCACTTTAATTTCATGTGCAGTGACCTTGACACGCTTGACCTTGAGAAATGCCATCTGACATCTGGCAACTCAAAATGGCATCAAGGGGTCTGGTGAAGTTAGGACAGGGTAGGGCAAAGGGTAGAAGGAGCGATTGCGTGGACCAATCGTGCCACTATATACGCCCTACTTCTGTGCTACTGCAGCAGTCAATATTAGTCCCGTCTGTGGACAAGTCATCTGACTTAGTTAATCGACCGTACTTGCTTCAAAAATGAAGCGACATGTCGCGTAAATGGCCAGTAATTCAGTGGTTTTTAAGTGAATCGCTTTAAGTTTCTCGTACTTTTCATCTGGTACCTATAATTTTCCACGGTTTCGATGGGAGAAGACACTTGAATTCTTTAATGCAACTATTTGAACAGGTTCAGGAAAACGACCTCAATTTTGAAGGAAGCATGGAATTCAAATTAAATATAAGTGAGCCATTGGCAACTAGAGACGGCTATCTCTGGTGAGGGGGGAAGGAGGGGGAAGGCGGGGGAAGGCGGGGGAAGGAGGGGGAAGGCGGGGGAAGGAGGGGGATGTGGGGAATACTGCTTTGTGTGACGTGCTTGGGCTAGAAGTCTACCGGGATTGCTCGTGGTGCAGGCTGTGTATTTTTTTTTTAAAGGGAATCCTGCATTAGCGAGCTAGCATTAGCGAGTGGAAAGACTCCGACGCAGATTGCACTTGGCACCAACGAGATTGAACCAAAAAATTTGGGCATTGTGAGTCCAACTTACGTTGTTCCATCAAAATTCTAATTATACTGTATATTTAACATCTGAGCTTCTGATCGCTTTCCATCCATTATTTCTGAACGATGCGATCTTGAACTAAAGGATTCTTCGGGTGCCTCAGCTTCGGTTTTAGCTTCGGTTTTAGCAACCGAAACCACCCGCTTTATCAAGTTCATCAAGGCCAAGATGAACCAGAAAGCGATCTGATTCATCTTGTTCTGTTCTGTTCTGTTCTTAAGCTCAACAAGAATGTTAATTCCGTTCTTGATGGAGGTTTACTGCATCACAAGTGAGGCACGAAGGGAACAGCTGTTCAAGCCTTCTTAATCATCGCAATATTATAGTAAAAAACATGCAGAAAAACTATGATTCTCACATAATGATCTGGTAATGCTCTCATGCCCTCATGCCTTATAATGCTCTCAGGGTGCTCTCATTAATCTCTCACTTTTCCCTCATAACTCTTGCTCAGCTTCCTCATTTGGAATCGCGTCGCAATGCATCAATATGGCAGTAAGGACAAAAGGCACAGTAAGTCGATTGGTAATTCCAACGGTTATTAGTACTCTAAGGTGATCGGAAATTTCAACTTCGGATCGGAAACTTTTCCCGGCCCTGCTGGCGGAACAGATTGCGCTATTTGTTATTATTAAAGGAAATCCTGCATAACGTTTTGCTTTAGCGAGTTGAAAGACTCTGTCGCAGATTGCACATGACATGCCTCCGGCACGACATATCTCCGGCATGATATATCTCCAGCACGACATATCTCCGGCACGACATATCCCCAGCATGGCATATCTCCGGCATGACGTCCCGGACAAGATAACTTGCGGGGGAAAACTAATTGTTTCCATGAAATTCCTTAACGTCGATGAATGTAATCTGTGCCGAGATAAGGTCGGCAATGATAATGATGAAATGTTCTATTTATAAAGTATGACATTCTCAAAATCATTATAAGGAGACAAATAAAACCTTACTGTCGACAGTTCTAGGGATGCTAGTCTATAAAGAAGCCATGACGGATGAGGAATTCGAATTTCATGGAAACGCAATCTGACTATCGCACATCGTGTCATAAATTGTGATATTAATACACGGTGAGCCGAAAGTATGTAACCATCGAGATATCGCAGTTTTATCATAATAATAATAATTTCTCCACCAATTGAAAAGCCGATTTGGCCACCAGACCCACCTAGAGCCACACGGGTCACCCGACCTCTTTAATATTAATAATTGTATTATCCAATATCGACCGTCCACTGTGAGTCCCCCAGTACCGCATTTGAATTGAAAAACAAAATTGCTGATAAGTGTGGCGATATTAATAAAATGCCCAGTTCATTCTTTTCTCTTAAGTTCATCGAGTTTTTTTTTCTAGCATCATTTGTTAAAATAACTCAAAACTGTACGGTATGCGAACAGCAAAAAGAACGATAATTATCCCAGATAAAAATCCCAGTGAGTCTTGACTCTTAAACCACCCTGTGAATCGTTTCCAGGAAAAACTGAACCGGAAGATAAAAAATAGGAACTTCCCTCATCTCTCGCTTGGAGCGAATCGGCAGTCGATTCCTTTTTTGGTATCGGTGCTGACATCCCGGTAAGTCCTTGCGTGGTACTTGTCATTTGTTAAATCTTCATGCACTTTTTGAGGCATTTGGTAGGTGATTTTTATCATTTGTTAAATCTTCATGCACTTTGAGGCATTTGGTAGGTGATTTTTCTCATTTGGTCTCGAAACTGGCTGGGAAGAATTCCGGAAAATCTTTTTTTTTTCATGTGGCCGGACTTTGTTCCTCTTGAAATGCACAGGAAATTTCTAATTCAATCGCTCGATGGAGCTAGATGGAGTAATAATGACGAGAACAATCAGCTAAGAGAGAGTCAGTCCGATAAGCGAAAGTCATAGGAGACCACTTCTAATTACTTTGGGGAAAAAACATTGGTGGTTAGACGTAAGGTGGGGGAAGACGTGTATCAAATAATGACGAGAACAATCAGCTAAGAGAGAGTCAGTCCGATAAGCGAAAGTCATAGGAGACCACTTCTAATTACTTTGGGGAGAAAACATTGGTGGTTAGACGTAAGGTGGAGGAAGACGTGTATCACTTATGAGTCGCACATTTTCTTTCTATAGCTGGCACGCCCTTTCCTTCCAATCGCCATCTAGTGCTATTTTTCGCCACATCGACGGGAATCTTTTTGAGTTGCGGATTCTGTCTTGCTCATGCTTACGATGATTAGACCTATCCCGTCTGACATCGACTCCCTTCACATTTTCCCATAGGAACATCGCTGCAGAGCTGACAGGATGACAAAGCAAGACGCCGGTCCGAGGCGGGTCGAAAAAAGACGGGTGCACCGGTAAGATTTCGGATACGATTTGAGCCGATCTTGACCCGTTCGACCAGATTGGAACCGATGTGTGCCGGTTCGAAACACGCAGTCGACGATTTGAGACTGCTGAGGTATCATCGTAATCTCTCTTAATGTCGCATTTGTCCGACTTAGTGTGGCAGCACCACGGCTCAACCGTACGCTCTAAATTGGTGCCTGATGATGAAGCGACTTAAAAATGCATGCCTGAAATTTAAGCTATCGCTGTAACTTTTTTGAGCAATTGCATAATTGTCTCCTTAATCTTAACTTTCCATTGCTCAGGCGATAAGGTCATCATCATTTCGAGACCCATTTATTGACGCCATGACTGGAATTATCAGCGCAGCCAGATGAATCGACAAAGGTATTTCGAATGAGTCAAATCGATCGTTGCGTCTCGGTATGCGTAGAACTACTGCGCACGCCGGAAGTCAGTTGGTCGACCGGCGAAAGTCTCTCGACGACGACGACGATGCTACGGTCGTCGACGAAGTCGGCTCGAATTCGGAATAAGTCATCGTCTCGAACGGTCACTTCTTTCATTATTTCCAGGAGACGAGGCCGATGAGATCCCGGAATCGCTGCCAGACGCGGAATCGGTCTCCAGCGAAGCGAAAGTCGGGTTGGTGGTGGTCATAATCGTCGCCGTCATCGCGTTGGTGATCGCAACGTGCGTCTGGGCCAAGTGGAACTCCGCCTGACATCCCATCCTTCGTCTTCCCTCTGCTTCAGGCCTATGGTTTGCTTTCATGCAAATAGAAAGAATATAATAAGGCTTCGTTCAGAATTTCTTGTGGATTGAGTGTAACTCGGGCTGATGACTATCCAGAAGTCGTGCCTCGAGAAGGACATTGTCTTCGATGAAAAAAAGGACGCAATTACGTTCTTAGAAAAGAGTGAGCGACTTTCCTCAAAAGGGAGCGAAACTGTAGTTAGCGATTTTACTCCATAAAAGCGAGAAAGAAATGTCGCCCACCTCTCTCATTCCTGAGAATAATCATTAAAGTTATCTACTACGGAGTAGTTTGAACAGTAATCTCCCACTTTTTTGCTCTCTCTTAAAAAAGTTATGGATTCTGCTCAGATTAGAAAGTAGTTACCTATTGTACTTACTCGCTTTAAGAGAGTAAAATCGCTCACCCTTCCCTAGGAGCGTAGATACACGGCTGGGTCGCATTCAGCGACCTACCATATCCACGTTGACACGTGAGCTGCCACATGAGATCCAAAGGGTCTTCTGCTCGCGTTCGACGTGCACTGCTCGCAGCGTGAGCGTCCTATGAGGAGAATCGAGGCTCCTGTGATGTCTCTGGCAGGAATTCGTCCATGCATAATTTACGTTCTTGGAATTCCACAGCTTCCAGAATCCCAATCGGAGTCGAAAAGAGGTCGACAGTATAATATCGCGAATGTCGATTGCGAGGAACTTTCAGGAAGCACCGAGACGGTATGATGAATCAAAAAATCTCGCGAATGAACCAATAAATAAATCATAATTCCCCCATATCTCGCGGCAGGCCCTTAACAAGGGACATTTAACCACGCCTCTTACTTGCCGAGTGTCTTCTTCATCATCCAGTGAGTACTCTCGCTACTTATCTCTTTTATTACTGGAGTTTATCGCTAAGGCGAGGGAATTTTCTGAGTCGAAAAGAGGTCGACAGTATAATATCGCGAATGTTTACTCCATAAAAGCGAGAAAGAAATGTCACCCACCTCTCTCATTCCTGAGAATAATCATTAAAGTTATCTACTAGTTTGAACAATAATCTCCCTCTTTTTTTCGCTCTTAAAAAAGTGATGGATTCTGCTCAGATTAGAGAGTAGTCACCGATTGTACTTCCTCGTTTTTAAAGAGTAAAATCGCTAACTCCAGTTTCGCATCCTCGGAGGGAAATCGCTCACTCTTTTCTAGGAACGTAGATACACGGCTGGGTCGCATTCAGCGACCAGCCACCTACCATATCCACATTGACACGTGAGCTGCCACGTGAGATCCAAAGGGTCTTCTGCTCGCGTTCGATGTGCATTGCTCGCAGCGTGAGCGTCACATCAGGAGAATCGAGGCTCCTGTGATGTCTCTGGCAGGAATTCGTGCATGGGAAAACTAATTTACGTTCCTGGAATTCCACAGCTTTGAGAAACTCAGTCGGAGCCGAAAAGAGGTCGACAGTATAACATCGCGAATGTCGATTGCGAGGAACTTTCAGGAGGCACCGAGACGGTAGGATGGATCAAAAAAGCTCACGAATGAACCAAAAAATAAAAAAAATTCCCTCAGATCTCGCGGCAGGCCTTTAACAGAGGACATTTAACCACGCCTCTTACTTGCCGAGTGTCTTTTTCATCATCCATTGAGTACTCTCGTTACTTATCTCTTTTATTACTGGAGTTTATCGCTAAGGAGTGGGAATTTTCTGCAGAGTCAAAAGGCTTTCTCACTCTTTTTCGCCGCCGAACTTTTGTTGCAATATTATAATAAAAAACATTCAGAAAAACTATGATTCTCACATAATGATCCAGTAATGCTCTCATGATGCTCTCATGATGCTCTCAGGGTGCTCTCATTAAGCTCTCACTTTTCCCTCATAACTCTTGCTCAGCTTCTTCATTTGGAGTCGCGTCGCACTGCTTCAACATGGCATTGAGGACAAAAAGCACAGTTAACCGGTTGGTAATTCCAACGGTTATTAGTACTCTAAGGTGATCGGAAATTTCAACTTCGGATCGGAAACTTCGAAATTTTAGCGAAAAAAATTGCCCTTGACGTCGACGTTTTTCGGACTGCTAATCTCTGATTAAACCATGAACCGAATTCCAGAGAAATTCCTCCTGATTATCAGAAAACGTGCAATAAATATACAGGTGACCCAAAAGTATGGACCCATCCAGATATCACTGTTTTACTATAGCGATTGCGACTTGCCCACCAGTTTAATGGCCACATATATCGACTGTGTCACAGGAGCTACCAAGGTCACTGGGCCTCATTGGACTTCATGAATGGACATTCCATGGTGAGCAACCTAGAATAAAAAATATAGAACAAAATTTCAGTTGAGTGTGCCGAAATAACCGACAGAATGGTCAGGTTCTCTTAATTTTATTGAGATTTTATTAGCAAAATTTGTTAAAAAGAACCAAAAAGTTTGGAAACGAGTGGCGAACACTTTGAGAATTTTCTCGAGGAACGAGAATGCCAGACTTTTACACCACCCTGCACATCATTCCAGGAAAATCGGACCCAGGAGATAAACAGGAATTCCGCTGATCCCACCATTGGAGCCACGAAGTAGCTGTGTCTTTCGACGGTGTCGGTGCGAGTTCCTGGCTAGCCCATAGCGTATGATATTTGCAATATTCATATTTGCAATATTAATATGATATCTGTTCGGGAAGGTTCTATTTTTAGAGTATGTCGCGAAACTGGGAGGATTTCTTGACGATTTCTTCCTGCGGTCAAAAGGTCCGTCAGATCTGTTTTTCTCACCATTCACGGAACGTCTTCGAAATTAAACGGCATCGGAAGCGAGCATGCATAAAGTTTTGGGATAAAAGGGGAAATCGCTCATTGTACCAAAATAGTTAGCCTGGCCTGGCCTTCGTCCGTCTCGGAATGCACACGAGTTCCTCATTCAATCGGTACATGGAGTACCAAAAATAACGAGAGCGATGTAGTCAGTTCGCTTAGCGAAATTCAGAGTAGATCTGCTCCAATCACTTGGGGGAAAAAAAATTCAGTTGCCCGTTTGTATAGGCAAAACCGTGTTTCACTTGTGAATCGCATTTTGCAGGACATTTCTTTTCAATAACTGTCGCGAGTTCTTCCTCATAACGTCGGTCCTGCACTGTTACTTGACATCGAATCGAAATCCTTTTGACTTCTGTTGTTTGCATCCCATCAGTTCGAGCCAGGGCATTCACTTTCCTTCCATATTCCCATTGAAACATTATTGGCGTTGGAGGAATGGGAAAGAAAGGAAAAGCTGGTGGCGCCGGACCCAGGCAGCAGATCAAAAATCGTCGGAATCGGTAAGGCTTTGGAACCGATTTGAGGCAGTTTGAACCGGTTTAGCCGATCTCTATCGATTTGAACCGATTCGTATCCATTGGAATCAATTTGAGCTGTTTTGAGACGAATCCCTAATAATTTTCTCGCATTCCTTCCCTCGATTCCGATCTGGACTTCCCAATGTCCCTGCTTCAATTTAAATTTCTTGGGAGCAACGTGACCGCCTCTCCGACGCCAAAGTGAAACAACTCCAATATCGCTGTTATTTCGCCTAATGTGACATTTTAGTCTACTTTGGCTCTCGTAATCTGGCGACTTACGCGTTAAATTACAGGGTTGAGCAAAAGTTCCCGTATACTTCGATTAGCGCTTCGATTCTTTTTAGGCGTCATAGCTCCAGAGAAAAAATTCAAATAAATACTGAAATTTACTATAATGAAAACATTTCGCATAAAAAAATGTCTGTATAACTAAACAAAAAAACCCACATCAGAATCGCCAAAAATCCGTTGATTGGTGAAAAAGTTGGATTTTAAAATTGTACGGGAAATTTTGCACGACCCTGTATTTGCACGACCTTCCCCTATGATTTCGGGTGTAATGATTCATTAAAACACTTTAATGACTGAAATGTACCATAATGCATTGAAAATCTTCAGTAGTAACTGGATAAATGCCTTCTTTTCGTATATATAGGCATTTTTCATGCGATTAAATCAATAGTTCATCGATCTCGTTCTGACGACTGCTCCGACACATGCAGCCAGATGAGATCGATTGAAATATTCCAGAGGATTCGAATCGACTGGTGCAGATCGAACTTCGACGTCGGTTCAAAATCGGTGGCGATCGGAATCGGCATGGTCACTTACGCGATGAAATCTCGACAGGAACGAGGCGGGGTCGTCGTTGGCGCCAGCTGACTCCGACCGGTCGGTGTCGAAGACGTCGCGCGCGGCGAGAGGCATCACCGGATTCTACAAGGCCGACGCGCTCGGTCCGCAGGTCGAGCCGCTGACGGTCGTCCTGGGGGCCGTCGTCTTCATCGCGGCGGTGGTGGCGCTGCACGTCTGGCACAAGTTCAGGCGAGAGTGACGTCACATCCTCCTTTCGTCTGCGATGAATGCCTGGTGAATAAAAATTTCATCATGGAATTTCATGATTGCGTCTCTGACCCGAGCGTGAGTCGCGTGCCAAGGAGGGCGTTGAGTCCGATAAAAGCTGGATGCGATTAGATAGGAGACGCGACTGGATTGCTGGATGCTTCCATCCTCTGACCTCGTCCCTATTGCCGAACGGCTCCTTTGGGCTGTATGTGAGTTGCCACGGGTCTCACGTGTACAATACATATGTGTCACGTGGTCTCTCTATTCATGAAATACCATCAACATGAAACGATATCGGAAGTGAATGTGAGGAAAGTGTGTAAAGTCAAAATTCTCCCAGTGCGTCGAAACGCATGACTCGGCCTTGAATTCCTCCGTCTTGTAATGTACAAAAGTGACTCATTCCATCGGTACATGAAGTACTAATAATCACGACAACGCTATAGTCCGCTCGTTAAGCGAAGTCAGTCCACTAAGCGAAAGTCCGGCACATGTGCGAGTGTCATTACGGTATGCGAGAGTCAGTTGGCGAGGGCAAAGTCTGCTCACAAAGAAAAAGTAATTCTGTTAAGCGGAAGTAGGAGCAGATAAGTTCTAATTACTTTAAGGAGTTACATTCGGCCAGTGGTTATATATGGGTGCAGACGTGTTTTACACATGAGTAACACTTTTCCCCTTTTTAACATTCACACGCTTTTCCTCGTAACCACTGTTACGTGCAAGCTCGCGACATGGAAGGAAATCCTTTTGAGCTCTGGATTCGGCCGCGTCCATGTTTACCATCATCAGCTGGAGCCCGACTGGCGGCGATTACCCCGATATTTCTGCAGAGGAGAGCCACTGCTGCTCTGGAAGGGTGAGAAGGAAGGCGTCCGTCGAGGGGTTTTCAAAGGCCGAAGGGCATAAGGATTTGGACAAGATTAATTTTGAGGAGATTTGAATTAAATTCAACCGATTCGAACGGATCAGAACTGAATCGTTGACTTGATGAGTTTATTTGTCGTGGCGTGGCGGCCCCTCAGGTGCCAGTTTCATGCTCCTCAGATATCGCAGTAATAGCAATGGATCTAAATTCGACTCTCATTATCTGATAAGAGCAAACCCCCAAGCCTCACGCTCTAAGTTGGGGTCTATTGAGAAACTGATTTACATAGGCCATAATTAAAATGTACATGCAGTTAAATTACTTGCACTCATCTTCATGAACGACTGCTTCTCCAGCAAATACATTTCTCATGGGATAAAGTCCACATCGTATCGATATCGGTTCATCGACGGTATGACCGAAATGCAAATAAGCGCAGCCGGATGAATCGACTCAGATATTTTGAAGGAGTCATATTGACTGGTGCAACTCGGAAAGGGTCAACATATTTCTTACGAAGATCCTTAGTTAATCGGAGAGCAGAAAAGTTCCTCGAAGACGACGATGCTGGCTTGGACATCAACAAAAATCGGTTCGAAATCGGATTTAATCACCCGGAGACATCTTCAGGCCCCAATTGGGAATCCACCTGGGCGACTGTCGGGTCGGTTGTGGTTGTGGTTGTGGTTGTGGTTATGGTGGTTGTGGTCCCGATCGTCGTCGCGTTGGTGATCGCGATGTGCGAATGGGCCAGGTATTGCTCGGCCTGACATCCCGTCGTCCATTTCCCTTCTGCTTCGGTCTATGGGTGGGTGCGATGCTGGTGGAATGAATGAAATAAGGCTTTGTCTGGTACTTCTCGTTTATTTAGTGCAGCTCGGGCTGACGACGATCCGGAAGTCGTGCGCCGAGGAGCACGATGTCTTCAATAAAAAAAAGGCGCGATTAGATACACGGCTGTATCGCTGAATGCACCCAACTTCGGACCCTATCCACGTTATCATGTTAGCTGCCTCGTGAGCTGCCATCAAAGCTTCATAGTGTCTCATGTTTGTGTTCCATGTGCACTGTTCGCAGTGTAAGCGTCCCATACATGGCCCTAAAATGTTCCAGGCACAATGTATTCCATGGGAAGACTAAATTTAACCGGAAGTCTCTTTTGAGGTCCGGATATTAAACATATAGTCTGCGTAATCCTAACCGCTAGCTAGGCTGAGCGACAAATTTGTGTATGTATCTGAGTGTATGTATCTGTGTGTATGTATCTGTGTGTATGTATCTGTGTGTATGTATCTGTGTGTATGTATCTGTGTGTATGTATCTGTGTGTATGTATCTGTGTGTATGTATCTGTGTGTATGTATCTGTGTGTATGTATCTGTGTGTGTGTGTGTGTGACAGCTCTATAGACCAACGCTTTGAGATATGAATGAAATTTACAACCCGGCCTCGCAAAAGGGAGGGAGACAACTTACAAGGGTATTAGCTCTCACCTCCCAAATTTCGGATGAAGGATGAGGCGAGACTCTCACGCTAGCGATTGTGCATCCCGTCTGATGCCGTGAATTGCAAGCGTCCATGATGAACTACGAGGTTGAAAGAGGTTGCTGGGCTTCAAACGTACACGGATGAGCACTTTTTGGGGACTGAGTGATGCTGTCATTTGACTCTAACTTGTGTAGGACGAACTAGATGATCGTGCTTTTTGCGGCCTTCTCTGATTCCCTCGCTGTCTTGAATGAATCGCTCTTCCCTTGCATCCCGACTTGACCGCGACGCATGTCCAGTATATTGTCCCATTGCTTCCAAGCGAATCGCGTTCGTTAATGTACGCGTTTAGAACGTGCTCTTAGTTTAAAGAGAAATTTTCCCCAAAATGAATCATCTGCATCCATTACTCTGCCTTTCATCAAAAAAGTGCACGTATTATTTGAACACCTCTTGTAAATTCGACTTCCCCCTCATCCAAGGCTTCTTCCTGTGAAATTAACCTTTAGATAACCGCCGACGTTTGGGAGTCATTCCATCTCAAGTGGTCCAAAGATGGCTGCTGCACCGAGTGGGAATTTTGGTGTTAACAAATTATGCGTACTAGGGGTATTAAGAAACTGATGTATCCAAAATTACAGCAGTCCTTGTTCAACGCTCTTTGAGATATGCCCCTCTGACGTTTTGGATGGAATGGAAAATGCAAATGGAAAATGACCCCTCTAACAAATGCAACATCTCCTAACCTACTGAAGCTAAAAAGCTGCTTAATACCTCATTTTTAAGCAATCAGCTTGCAGCAATCAGGATGTTGATTAATCATTTTGGGGAAAATTTATCTTCCTAATGTGGTTAATCCATACCCACAATCACATGTTTCCCGCTTTATTAATGTGCTGAAAATCTAGTAGGCGCCAGTTGAGATAACGAAGAAGGTGGGACAGCGAATCAGATCAACATTAACATGAAACATATTGAAATTCGTGGAAAATTGAATGCACAGTATTGCAATAACTGTCAAGGACAACCGTATTTGACGATTGCAAATCATTTAAAGAAAGGTGTGAAAGCGGGTATGCGAACAGAATCTCGAAAAACAGAATCTCGAGTGAATATACGAGAAGCGTCCACAGAAAAAAGCCCATACCTGCAAAGTAAGCGCAACTGTGCACTTGATATAAAAATTTACGTTAGTAGTACATAGTATTGAAATCAAAATTGATTCAATGTTATGTGCTACTACGGTATATATGATTAGCAACGTAATAAAATATGAACAGAAAGAAGGAATTTCGTAAGACATACATTCTAAAATGTTTCAACACCGGATCATTGAAAGTTGGATTGTTTCCAGGAATGCATCGGAAAACGTGGGAAACTACGAGATCAGATGAGGCATGTAGGATTGAAAGGTGGAGCTCCCTACCGCTGATCACGTGAGAAAATTTTTAAATAGTGGTTTGGACAAGCCCCGAGTCAGGTATGGATTGACAATCCCGTGGTGCCCCCTGTGGAGTATGGGGAGTGAAAGCCGACTTTCCAGCCATTTTCCCCGTTTGTCTTAGGTCCCATGTTTCACAAGTGTTACTTTAAATTTTTTAATTATATTTTATAACTCATAATCAACGGTCTCCCTCGAGAAAGAATTGGAACAGGAAAGAATTGGAAAGAATTGGAATTGGAATTGGCTCATGTTCATGAGTGCATCAACATGCTCTGCTCGATCCAGGCGACAAACCTGATTGGAAAGAAGGAAAAATATTAACACGTCGTGAGTACCCAAAAACGGTAAGGAAAACAATGAAAACAATGAAATAAAAAAAACTTCATTCATCGATGAGTGGAGGCCGTACGTTCTCTGGCCTCCAAAATTAATAAATGCATATCATCTCATGTGTGAGCTCAAATCCTTCCTTCAACCCCAATAAAGACTGGCATTTCAACCGGTGGTGTGCACTTTCTCCGGTTACTCTTAGTACGTCCAATGCTTACAGCATATATAAATTGTTTCTTGAGAGGAATAGAGAAGGGTTGCTTTTTTTTTTTACTGGGAAAATCCTGTGACTCCCAGTGGGAGCAGATTCAATGAGGAAGAAGGCGTTCATCACGTCATTAAAATTAATTAATTTGTTTATCCATACACACCGTATCAAAAAGAGAAGTAAAAATTTTCTCGCCCATCAGACATGTTCAAAGAAGGAAATGAGGAAAATCAGAAACGTTTGATTATTCACGAGGAACTTCGGATGAAGTAGAACCTTAAAACCATGTTTTCCCTCAAAGAAGCATTCTCTTAATTAATAATTAATCGACTTCAAGAAGCGACACGTCTCACCTATTGACCCGAGTGAAGACGCCATACTGGCCAGGCTTATAATTGGAGCAATCCTGTCCCTCCATCGCGTAGGTGTGGCTGACGATTCCTTCGACCACCCATTCGCTTTTCAGGAGGCTGCGAGAGGCGAAGATCATGGGACTCCCCGAGTCGCCTGGGCACACCGTCTTGTATTCTGCGAGGAAATTATCTCGTCGCTTTCGCGTACTGGAAAGTCTGATTTGCGTTTTTCCCGGAGATGCACTGCGATTCTTGGTAATCGATTAATATTCATATCCGTACTACACCAGGCGAATTTCTGGAATATTTTCTTACGAATGGAAGTTGACACGATTGGAGTGATGACGTTTCTCATACCTTTCGCATCCTCTTCTACGATCGAGGAGTTATAGTTGCGTTTTCCTGCACAAAACGTCTTCCTAGTGATGGACGTTGGATGCTTTTCTGCCTGGATGATTTTTTCCCGGCACTCACCAGTCCGTATGACGGTCAGCTGCACCTCTCTCAAGACATCAGTCGGCCGGTTCGAGGCGTCCATCCCCCACCCTGCCACCTGGTTTCGAGCCGGCGGCGAAATGAGGCGAATGAAGGAGCGAGGCATTCGCGGGATCGCGGCTTACCCATCCGTGGTGAGAACCGCCGCATTCGTTTTGAGCGCCGTCTAAGAAGTCGTCGGACCGGTCGTCGTGAGACGGCAGGCAGATCAGCTGAACCCTTTCCGTCGGTTTAGCGGAGCGGTCCAGTTTCAGCAGGGCGATGTCCGACTCCAAGCCGTTGTATGCGTCGTGCGTTATGATCCGAGTCACCTGCGAGCGATTTGGAATCGACTTCTATTGAATACCTAGGACCGGAAATTCCATTTCAGCCTGGAAATAACACGAAATGTATTCGAGCCTGCACCTTCATCTTTTGCACGAATTCATCATCCATCGACTCATTTAGATAGTGTTTGCCGAGATAAACGAAGAAATCGTTCACATCTCGAAAATGAAATAGATTTCCTTGGTCCTCCACGCAATGCGCCGCCGTGAGAACCCATCCTCTTCCAATCAGAGCTCCTCCGCAAATGACGACCCTCCTCAGCGCGTCACAGACGGCAACTTGCCAAGGCCGCGCTCCAAACGCGACCTCCTCCCCATCGCGAATCAGTCGCCGAGCGGAAGCACCTAGTTTTTTCATTCGGCCGCACTCTAGATGCACAGGAGGATCCGACACGCAAATCCGTCATCGTATCCGAATCGACCAAATGGAAGCAATTTCTCAAAGGGAAAAAAACGGACCAGGTTCGCAGAATGGGTCAGGGCCGGTCCATTCACCGTTCCATTCACCGGTCCCTCCACACGTTCGAACGCTTGGACCCCTTAGAATGTAATAGTTCTCGCAGGTGTAGTTCACTTTGCTTCCGATGAGGTATTTCCCGCCTTGAATGCATCTCCTTTTACTTTTGTAACTGAAAGAAAGGAAAGCTTTTGTCAAATTTTCAATATTCCAATTCCATGTGGCTCCTAATAGACGGATGAGTAGGATAGATCCTCTAATGTCTGCAGCAAGTTTTGTGACACAGTTTGTAATGGATATTTTTTTTACATAAGCCAAAGTACCACCCTGAGATGCACCAAAATGTTATATCAATCCCATGTGATCATGCAAGCATCTAAATGTATCTATTCAAATGTCATTTTCATGAAAAACGAAGGAAAAAGTCTTTTTTAATGGAGAAAACACGAGAGCAGGTTTTTGAATAATCCTACCTCCGCCCATCAGACGAGCAAGAATAAATACTGAAGCGTCCGTGTATGATGCCAGGAAGCTGTCCACAGCCGGTCACATTTGCCTGCAACCGGTAATAGGGTTTTACCAATAGGTAATAGGGTAACCGGTAATTGGGTATGCACGGCCGAATCGAGACTCACGCGCTTCTTGCAGCAAACTTGAGTCTCTTTCGGACAGGCAAGGGAAGTGTCGAGAGTTTTTTCGTCGCACACGAAAGCATGAGGCAAATCGATGCAGGTTAGATCTCCGACGCCGTCGAGACACCGAGTACGGCTTGGGCTCGTCGTGGCGTCGCCGTGACATTTTTTCAGGGATTCCATCAGATCGGGGTATTTCAAACCGATCCCATTCTCGCATGCCCCTTTCATTTTCCCCATCAGTTCGGGAGAGACCGCCAACCAGGACAAGCTGCAGTCGCACCGAACGGGATTGCCTGGAACGAAGGAGAGACGAAGAATTTTTCAGACTTTAATAAAAATGAAGGCTTTAATAATTCCAAAGGCGAAAGAAGAAGGCGCAGGAAGCAGTTGGCCAGCCCTGGGCGCTGACCTTCCAGACGAAGCAAACCACCTCCCTCGGAAAATTTCTTCAGGATTCGGTGAAGGATCCACCCGTCGATTGTGGCTATCGAGTTATTTTGAAGGTACAACGTGGGAGCCCAATAATCTGGAATAGACGGGGAGAAACTGTTGTGGAGAGGGTATTAAATAATTAAATGATGGATTGGCGCACACTTCAATTGCTCTAGCATGTAAGTCAATTGCTATTCCCAATGTAACCATATTCAAGTCAAATTCATCAACGGAAAATACTGTTGAAATCCTTAATTAGGAAAAAGTATCAGGTAACAGTTTCCATGCAATACGAAAAGAAATGCAAGCCCCACTTCACGACGAGACAATATCACGTTTTCTCACGCTGACATATTTCGTTCTTAGAATTAAATCAGAATTAACGCAAGCGATTGAAGTACCAGATGAAGTTTTCCTCTCATCGTCCTAGTCGATTCGAGAGCATTATTCAGAAATTCTTCCTCTACCTATATTACGCGAAGTCTCAACTCGAATTATTAAAACCACGATCGAGGCGATATGGAGAGAAATTGGGAATGCGCCTGGAGTCCGGCCAGAGAAAAGGGCGTCAGGCAGCGCCCACGAAGGGAGGGAGGTAGAAGGGTCGCAAAGTTGAATCGGTATCGGCTTTCGAGGGAGGCGTTACCCGTCCACCAGTGCAGAAAAGGGTATTTCCTTCCTTCCCGACGGATGGGCGCAAGAGCATGGGGAAAGGGGCGAGACTGGACGTAGGGCCGAAGAAACTGACAACTTTACATTACAGATTATCGAAGAAATCCGAAATTTCTCCAACTCACCAGAACTTTCCGCAAATATGGGTATAGATGTTCTGAAAGCCAGGCTGTTATCATTGAGGGCTGGGACTGAGGTAAACAAATTGTTTGTGAGCGAAAGTTTCCTCAATTTCGGGGTTGTCCAACCGTCCAACTCCACATTCGTGATTTTATTCCAGTCGAGATAGAGTTCTTCCAGGCTATCGCTCTTGAGGGCTGGCACAGAGGTCAACAAATTGTGAGTGAGCGAAAGTATCCTTAATTTCGGAGTTTCCCATCTGTCAAACACCACTCTGGTGATTTTATTAAAATCAAGCTCGACTCTTTTCAGGCTGTCGCTCTTGAATGTTGGGACAGAGGTCAACAAATTGTTGTTGAGATAGAGCCAACCCAATTTGGGAGTTGCCCATGTGTCGAACTC
>CAJPEV010000385.1:22243-86303 GCA_905338385.1 Darwinula stevensoni
CCCCGAGCGGGAGCACCGAGTTTTTCCATTCGGCCGCACTCTAGATGCACAGGAGGATCCAACACGCAAATCCGTCATCGAATCCGAATCGACCATATGGAAGCGATTTCTCAGAGGGAAAAAAACGGACCAGGTTCGCAGAATGGGTCAGGGCCGGTCCATTCACCGGTCCATTCACCGGTCCCTTCACACGTTCGAACGCTTGGACCCCTTAGAATATAATAGTTCTCGCAGGTGTAGTTCACTTTGCTTCCGATGAGGTATTTCCCGCCTTGAATGCATCTCCTTTTACTTTTGTAACTGAAAGAAAGGAAAGCTTTTGTCAAATTTTCAATATTCCAATTCCATGTGGCTCCTAATAGACGGATGAGTAGGATAGATCCTCTAATGTATGTAGCAAGTTTTGTGGCACAATTTGTAATGGATTTTTTTTTTTTTTTACATAAGCCAAAGTACCACACTGAGATGCACCAAAATGTTATATGAATCCCATGGTGATCGTGCAAGCATCTAAATGTATCTATTCAAATGTCATTTTCATGAAAAACGAAAGGAAAAAGTCTTTTTTAATGGAGAAAACACGAGATCATGTTTTTGAACAATCCTACCTCCGCCCATCAGACGAGCAAGAATAAATACTGAAGCGTCCGTGCATGATGCCAGGAAGCTGTCCACAGCCGGTCACATTTGCCTGCAACCGGTAATAGGTAATAGGTAACCTATAGGTAATAGGGTAATAGGGTAGCCGGTAATAGGGTATGCACGGCCGAATCGAGACTCACGCGCTTCTTGCAGCAAACTTGAGTCTCTTTCGGACAGGCAAGGGAAGTGTCGAGAGTTTTTTCGTCGCACACGAAAGCATGAGGCAGATCGATGCAGGTTCGATCTCCGACGCCGTCGAGACACCGAGTTCGGCTTGGGCTCGTCGTGGCGTCGCCGTGACATTTTTTCAGGGATTCCATCAGATCGGGGTATTTCAAGCCGATCCCATTCTCGCATGCCCCTTTCGTTTTCCCCATCAGTTCGGGAGAGACCGCCAACCAGGACAGACTGCAGTCGCACCGAATGGGATTGCCTGGAACGAAGGAGAGACGAAGAATTTTTTGAGACTTTAATAATAACGAAGGCTTTAATAATTCCAAAGGCGAAAGAAGAAAAAAGCTGACCTTCCAGACGAAGCAAACCGCCTCCCTCGGAAAATTCCTTCAGGATTCGGTGAAGGATCCACCCGTCGATTGTGGCTATCGAGTTATTTTGAAGGCGCAACGTGGGAGCCCAAGAATCTGGAATAGACGGGGAGAAATTGTTGTGGAGAGGGCATTAAATAATTAAATGATGGATTGGCGCACACGTCAATTGCTCTAGCATGCAAGTCAATTGCTATTCCCAATGTAACCATATTCAAGTCAACTTCATCAACGGAAAATATTGTTGAAATCCCTAATTAGGAAAAAGTATCAGGTAATTAACGCCAGCGATTAAGGTACCAGATGAAGTTTTCCTCTCATCGTCCTAGTCGATTCGAGAGCATCATTCAGAAATTCTTCCTCTACCAATATTACGCGAAGTCTCAACTCGCATTATTAAAACCACGATCGAGGCGATACGGAAAGAAATGCGCCTGGAGTCCGGCCAGAAAAAAGAATCCGGCCAGAAAAAAAGGGGCGTCAGGCAGCACCCACGAAGGAAGGGGGGTAGAAGTGTCGCAAAGTTGAATCGGCATCGGCTTTCGAGGGAGGCATTACCCGTCCACCAGTACAGAATAGGATATTTCCTTCCTTCCCGACGGATGGGCGCAAGGGCATGAGCATGAGCATGAGCATGAGCATGAGCATGAGCAAGAGCATGGGGAAAGGGGCGAGACCGGACGCAGGGCCGAAGAAACTGACAATTCTACATTACGGATTATCGAAGAAATCCTAAATTTCTCCAACTCACCAGAACTTTCCGCAAATATGGGCACAGATGTTCTGAAAGCCAGGCTGTTATCATTGAGGGCTGGGACTGAGGTAAACAAATTGTTTGTGAGCGAAAGTTTCCTCAATTTCGGGGTTGTCCAACCGTCCAACTCCACATTCGTGATTTTATTCCAGTCGAGATAGAGTTCCTCCAGGCTCTCGCTCTTGAGGGCTGGCACAGAGGTCAACAAATTGTGAGTGAGCGAAAGTATCCTTAATTTCGGAGTTTCCCATCTGTCAAACACCACTCTGGTGATTTTATTAAAATCAAGCTCGACTCTTTTCAGGCTGTCGCTCTTGAATGTTGGGACAGAGGTCAACAAATTGTTGTTGAGATAGAGCCAACCCAATTTGGGAGTTGCCCATGTGTCGAACTCAACATTTGTGATTTTATTAAAATTCAGAGAAATATGCCACAGGCGGTCGCTCCTGAAGGCTGGAACAGAGGTCAACAAATTGTTGTTAAGGGAAAGCAAACCCAATTTGGGAGTTGCCCATATGTCGAACTCCACACTCGTGATTTCATTAAAATCGAGGTAGAGATGCATCAGGCTGTCGCTCTTGATGTCTGGGAAAGAGGTCAGCGAATTGTTTCTGAGCGAGAGCGAACTCAATTTGGGCGTTTCCCTACTGTCGAACTGCACATTCGTGATTTTATTTGATTCGAGTTCAAGACGTTCCAGGCTGTCGCTCTTGATGGCTGGGAAAGCGGTCAGCGAATTGTTCTTGAGTGAGAGTACGATCAGTTTGGGAGTTTCCCTTCTGTCGACGTCCAAATTCGTGATTTTATTTGAGTCGAGGGAGAGGTATTCCAGGCTGTCGAACTTGAAGGCTGGGACAGAAGTCAGCAAATTGTGAGTGAGCGAGAGTGTCCTCAATTTGGGAGTTGCGCATCTGCTGAAATCCACGTTAATGATATTATTATTATACAAGTCGAGTTCTTCCAGGCTGTCGCTCGTGATGGCTGGGACTGTGGTCAACATATTGTTCTGGAGCTGGAGTACACTCAATTTGGGAGTTTCCATTCCGTCGAAATCCACATTCGTGATTTTATTTGAGTCGAGGTTGAGACGTACCAGGCCGTCGCACTTGAATGCAGGGACAGAGGTCAACAAATTGTGAGTGAGCGAGAGTGTCCTCAATTTGGGAGTTGCCCATCTGCTGAGATCCACATTCGTGATGCTATTATTATAGAGGTAGAGTCCTTCCAGGCTGTCGCTCTTGAACGCAGGGAGAGAGGTCAACAAATTGTGAGTGAGCGAGAGCGTCCTCAATTTGGGAGTTGCCCATCTGCTGAAATCCACATTCGTGATGCTATTATTATAGAGGTAGACGTGTTCCAGACTGTCGCTCTTAATGGCTGGGACAGCGGTTAACAAAGTGTGCGTGAGCCATAGTGTCCCCAATTTGGGAGTTTCCCATCCGTCAAACTCCACATTTAAGATTTTATTCCCATTGAGGTAGAGTACTTCCAGACTGTCGCTTTTGAAGGCTGGGACAGAGGCAAACGAATGATATTTTTCTTGATATGATAACTTGATGTGTTTCCATTTGGGAAGTTGCCTGCAAGGAGAAAGAATCTGATATTACATTCACATCTTCAATTTGTAAGGGAATTCAGGCTCATGCACATTCGGATTTGGGTGATTCCATGCCAGTCTGCACCCTTTTTTCCTCGAACCCTTCAAATTTCAACGAATCTCGGCATGCTGATTGTACCTAATGAGAAGACAAACTACATCAAATTTCAGCTCTATGTATTATGTATTCAATGTTTCGTATACCCCCCTCCCGCCCAGCGAGCAAGTGCCTATCCGAATAACGCATCCACCTGACAGCTCTAGGAGAGAGGAATGCATGACTTGTGAAAACCCTTTAGAATAAATAGATATCGAACCCCCAGATTCACGAATTACTCAGAAGGGCTCCCAAAATGCCTTTCTTGTGTCCGACCGACCGAGCACTTACTCGCGATGGTACATTCCTCTGCAGAAAATGGGAAGGAAGTTTAAGTTTCGTCTGCGTAAGACATGGTACATGCTCCGTAAACTGATATATCGTTGATTCGAAACGATTAGGACAGGTTATTACTAATAAGGGAAGCGCAGGCACGAACCCGTAGCACTGGTGTTGTGTGTTATCAGCGCATGTTTTGAAGATCACTCACAAAAATGCCCATATCTCTGTTGATAAGCAAAACCCCAAAGCGAAAGTTTCTGTGTACATAAATGAAACCATGACAGATGAGTTCCTGGGATTTCAGCGAAATCGAGTGTGGGAATTGAGGTCCAGGTCAAAACAAATATCAAGTTCATTAAAAGACACCTATGGCAAGGCTTTCATCACCATGTGTTGCACATCATCTGATAGGGAATTTCAAATCCTTTGCAGCACTATCATATTCATGTATTTACCGGTATTAATATCGGAGTTATGACAATTTTTGTGATTCCAGGGACAAAAATGCCCCAAAATGGTGGAATATTTGATTGGCTATCATTCTTAGAATACATAATGCATGGAGCTGAAATTTGATGTAGTTTGTCTTCTCATTAGGTACAATCAGCATGCCGAGATTCATTGAAATTGGAAGGGGTCGAGAAAAAAAAGTGCGCAGACTGGCATGGAATTAATCATATTGATCATTGATAATCATATTGATAATAAAGAATGGTCCATAATTGCTTTGGGAAATCCCCGTAAGATACCTGCAAAAAATTAGTTTGCAATTTGATGAGTGTGCGGATGTATTTGGGGTGTGCCAAAAGTACGTATACAGTTGCCGATTTTGTTTTTATTTTCATTTTTATTAGCAGGTAGTTAATGCAGTAGAATCAAAGGCAAAAATCTTTGTGACTGTGCCGCAGTGTGGCAGACAGACTCCAGGAATGTGTGAACACTGAGGGCAAACTCTTTCAGCATCTAAGGGATTACCATTTATATGCGTTTCTCTCTTTTACGTAGTTCAGACATGCAACTGTGTACCTACTCTTGGCACACCTTGTATATGCACTTCTACATGTAATACGAGGTACAAGGTCTACTCGGATCAAAATTTTCGTTTGCTGATATTCTTTGCAGATATCAGATTTGCAGATATTCTTTGCAGATATCGCGGGTTTACTCCGTCCTATTTTGGATGCTTATTTTTGTCAGTTCGGAGAACGTTAATGCGACCGCAACGTTCATCCAGAGAAGGAACCAAAGCTGCATTTCGGGCGAAACTATGGAGGGAATCGACACCATGGTGCATTTGTGCGGATCGAATGAATCACTGTTGGAGGTTTATACTCCTAACCAAAACCGTTCTCTTTTCCGACGAGAGTCTCGACTGCCACTCGCATCCGGAATCCCCGCGATTCCGATGCGACGAATCTGCGGAAAACCGAGCTTGCAATAACGAAAATCCCTTCGCGTGCATTTCCGTGTGAATTTGCATACACGCGCGAGTAGCCCGTGCAAAAGCACGGATCTCCAGGAACCTTTCCGCCGCCTGTTTGTGGAGTCGAGAGCCTCGTAGCTCGCCGGGTTGCATCGAAGGATGAAACCTGTCCCATGTGTGTTTCCTTGCAGATATGCAACCCGCCGGGCCTCATAGCGTTCGCCGAACTCGACCTACAGGCAGCAAAATATTCCCTATCTTGGGTTTAAATACGAACGCGTTTCAAGGGAATGAAAGCGCACGAGAGGCGATCGCCACACTCTTCTCACACTGCCAGCCGGCAGTGTGAGAAGACAAGACGAAGCAAAAGGTTAATTCGACGGTCTGCCCCTGCGCTTCGCCAATCGTCACTGCAAAGGACCGGGGAACAGAAGCCGTGGGAAGACGAAGGGCAAGCCACTTAAATCGTCGCCTTGTAGGACGACGCGCGGCTTATATTGACTGCCTCACGCTATTCGCATCGCCACCCGTCGCGCATGTTTCCGGAATTTCCTGATTGCGGCCCTGACGCCATCGCGAGTCGTGTGCCGTGGAGCACGTCGAGTCCGGAGAAACGGACGCGATGAGATACGAGACGCGACGGGATTTCGGGGATGCGTTCATCGTCCGACCTCATCCCTGTTGCCTTGCCTGGTGGCAGCTCGAGTGAGCTGCCACGCGAGCTGCCCCGGGTCTCCCTCGTTCGTGTTCGCCGTCCATTCACTGTTCACGGAATCAGGGACTTACCTGGGCTGCTAAGAAAGGTTTCTCCTGGAAAATCTCTTTTACAGCATCCTCATGATGCCGTGACACGTCCGACCGAGAGAAAAGGGAGTGCCAAAAATGGGTGGAAGGATTTGAAAAAGGGGAAACTTGGGAGAAAACGTATGCCCCAAAAATTCCTGAAAATAAAAAAATCCGTAAGTCAATATTGACCACCGCGCAGGTGTCCCATGAATATGGATGAGCTAATTATGAATCCTGCATAAATTCCATTGTTTTCCCCCCTCGCCGCTTCCCAGCTGCTATCACTTTCCCTTTCGTTTCCTTTTCCTGGCGGCTCTCCTGATTAGCACGTGCGAATCCGGGGATTTGCACCTTGGGGATTTGATAAACCGAGGTAGGAGGGAGGGAGGTGTGAAATGAATGGGAGAAGGAGAACCAGGCCGCGCAGATGACACTCGCTCTTCCTCATCCAGTTGCCCGCTTCCTGACATCCTCCATCCGTTGATATGAGCTAGTCTGGTGCTCTTGCTGCATGTCGCGTTCGGACGCAATTACGTTCGGAATTCCATGTTTTTCGGGCTCTACTTTCGGAGCAGGAGAATTTCCCACATTCTTTGGATGCTGGGAAGGAAGTTTAGATGTCGAATTCTTACGTTTTGGTACGATTCAGGAGTCAAACAACTGCTTCCTCCTCTGCCACGTTCGCCGTTGAGCTGAGCACATGCCTCTCCCTGCTTGCCCTTGCGGTCGCCAGACTGTGGCTTCGCCTCTCCCTGTTGAGGCTTCGGGTCACCCATTTGTACCTTTGCCTCGCCTGGCTGGAGCTTTGCTTCTCCCTGCTGGGCCTTCAAGTCACCTGGTGCGAGAGAGCAAATTCCATTCCTTGCAATCCAGGTGACCGGCATAACCGTTTACTCCATGCTAATGACCGCTTGTGAAGAAACTCATCACGATGCTGCACCTGGAGGTGTTCTCGTGACTGTGAGCGAAATAATGCAGCGGGTAACGGTACTTTATCACCAGTATATTTATTGAAATGGCGATTATTCTTTCTGTTCCGAAAGAGTGAGGCGACCCTAACAAAAAGTGAGATTAATTTAATTAATGATGCTGATTACCATCAATGCTGATGACCACGATGAGCATTTACAGCACATTCTTACGTTTTATACATCGTATTGCACAAAAGTATAAATAATCAATATATATAAATAATGAAGCATGCTTTCAAAAGCCTAACTTTAACAATCTTTCTCTTTAAGTCCAAAATGTGAATGGAAAAATTACCATCAATAAAAATCCGAAGGGAAATGGATCGCTCCAGGGGAAGGCGCCTCATAATAATAAAGTATACGATATCAATATAAATATGGGAATATGATATCCTGGAGGCAGTCAGCCGAATCCGCTAGCCAGATGATGATTCATCGGTTTCTTGCCCAAGCCGCTACCCATCTGCCATCGATTTTTCTTTTACTTCCTTTATCCGTAAGCTCATTAAATTAAGGCTTGCCGGATCCGAAGATTTGCTCTATGGGGATCGCGGATTTGATGAGAGCGAATTGGGACGATAAATTGACTTTATCAGTTTTGATTTGTCTCAATAAACAGTAAATGAATAATTAATTTTTATAGCAAGTTTTGATTAATTTCGAAAATTTTAATATGTAATAATTACTAAACATTAAGTTGTAATTAATGATTTAATTGCGAAACATTAACGACGGAGAACATTTCAGATTTCAGTAATTCCATCAAATTTCAAGAATTTCAATCAAGATCTCGCGCGAGCGCGAATTAGCATTGGAGACTGCATTCAACTGCGCCAGCGAGACTCCGAGACCGCAGCATCTCCTTCGACGTCGTTTGCAGAAAGATATCGGGACGGACGAGCATAGGGCGAATGGCAGTCTCCTGAGGGAAACGTTGAAGAAGACCTTCGAGACGACCTTGCCGTCCGGATTCATCATTTAGCATGAAGAGGCATTCATGAACGAAGTTTCATCATTGTATCATTTAGAAACACGGTCAGAATAAGCGCCAGTCACTGTCATTCATTTGGGATCGCCGATGAATATTAGATATAAGGAGGCAGCCTTCAGAATCTCGTCGGCGGAAAGCTGAAGTCGAGATAGGAAGGAGAGAGACAAGTGAATGAAGGGAATGAGATAAGGGAGACCCCGCCGCGCAGATGACACTCGCTCTTCCTCATCCAGATGCCCGCTCTTGACATCCTCCGTTGACCCTAGCTATTCTGGTGCTCGTGCTGCATGTCGCGTTCGGACGCGATCGCGCCGCGAGACTCCGTTCGGAACTCGATGATTTTGGGGCTCCACTTCTGTCGCTCGTGATTTTTTAAAACTTTCTTTGGATGTTGTGAAGAAACTTTTGATGAGTATGAAATATGTTTTGCTGCGATTCAGCGGTCGGGTTGGAAACGATGAATTCCTTGTCTTCTTAAAGAAAATTCCCTATCCTCTATGATACTCCAGTTCAACTATTAATATTTTTATTCATTTCGTAACAATTCTGTAACAATTCATATTAATTTGAAATGATGAGCAAACTTTAATATCCGAGTAGTTCATATAGCGTTCGTTTCTAATTAATTCAGCAATAACAAAACCTCTTTCTCACATTGTTTTTTTCAAAAGAAGTTGCCATACGAAGCAAGTAGGACAAAATGTATATCACAGTGTAACGGCGAGCAAGTAATTGGCAGATGCGAATAACTTCCTTTCTGAAAAAAGTTCTCGCAAAGAAATGTCGCTGACACCACGAGTGATTTCGCGTAGCACAGCTCACACACACTCGCCAGTCACGAACGATGCGCACTTCTGAGTACCCAGTTTTCGCAAAGCCTTTAATCACGGGGATATTGCATCAGATATTGCATCAGGCAATGCATCACGTATTTGGCCACACAACCCTAAACGTACCAGAAACCACCAGACTGCAGCATTTCCCTCTTCTTCTTCGCTCCCACGAAGAAATTGGCATGGACGATCATCGGTTGAATGCCCATCTTTTCGTTAAGTCGTTCCTGGAAGTAGACATTCCCGTTAGAGTACAAGAGCTTGTCCAAAAAGTGCAACTGCTTGGAGTACCGGATCTTCATCGCTCTGTTGATGACGTTCGCGAACGCGTACTGGTCGATGAGATTCGCGTCCGCTTTCAACGCGTCCGCCACTTTTTGGAAGAGCTCCATGACGATCGGACTCGGCTTGGCGGCGTAGAACCCGCCGTTCATCTCCTTGCCGTCGACCATGCACGCCAGGTCCGCGTTTCCGAGCGTGTAGTCCACGTGCGCGAGGATGCCGGGGCTGAGCCACACCACGTCCACGTCCGAAAGGAGCACCGAGTGGCCGCGCTTCAGCAGTTCGCGTCCGATCATCACCCTCGTCTGCGTCAGGACGTTGTAATGTAGTCCACGTGCGCGAGGATGCCGGGGCTGAGCCACACCACGTCCACGTCCGAAAGTAGCACCGAGTGGCCGCGCTTCAGCAGTTCGCGTCCGATCATCACCCTCGTCTGCGTCAGGACGTTGTATGTCGGGGTGTCCCAAATTGCCTCCTCGGCTGTGACCGACAAGTTCACCCACTTCTTCGGCACGACCACCGCGTTGTCCCCAAGCGACCGCTCCGCGAGCGCCTCGTACAGTCCGGCGTCGAAGCAGAACACGAGGAACTTGTGGTAGTTGTTGCGCTTCAGGCTTGCGATCCAGTTGAGTGTGAATTCTCGGTGGCCGCTATTGGAGGCCGTGAAGATGATGTACTTCCCCATTTCTTCGTTTTTCTTCACCAAACGGAGCGCTTCCACCTCCCAGTCCTCATCCTTCATGGTGGATAGACGCGTTTTTATGGCATCTTTCCCAGCAGCATCCACCATGACAAACGAGAATTTCTCTGATGCTTGCTGGGCCTTTCCTTCACCAGGCCGGGGCTTCACCTCTCCCTGTTGAGGCTTCTGGTCACTTGGCTGGACCTGTGTGTCACCTGGCAGGGGCTTCGCCTCTCCCTGCTGGGCCTTAGGGTCACTTGACTGAGGTTTCAACTCTCCTTGCTGAGGTTTTGCGTCACCTGGCTGGGCTTTTACGTCACCTGGCTGAGGTTTCGCCTCTCCCTGCTGAGACTTCTGGTCACCTGGCTGCGCCTTTGTGTCACCTGTTCCCGCCTTCGGGTCTCCCTCCCGAGGCCTCGCCTCTCCCAACTGGCCCTTCACGAATCCCGACCTGACCACCGGCTGCTTCTCCCCACCCTCCTCTTGTCCCTGCTGAACCTCCAACCCCCGCTCCAGCAGCATCTCTCCCTCGCTCCTCAACGCATCTTCCGACGGTGTCATCCACAGCAGCAGCAGCAGCATCAGCATCAACGAGAATGCTGAGACAAAGTAAGCCTTGTACGATCGCATCATTCTCTCCGGGTTTTCTATCGAGAGAACAAATCTTACTCGATGGAAGCGACACGGCATTTTCGTTTACTGCACAATAATGACAATTAGTGAAGAAACGCATGAAAATAATGTACCAGGAAATGTTCTTGCAACTAAAGGGGATATATATGAAAGCGACATACGGTTCATTATCCTTTGTTTATTTATTGAAACGCCTATCATTATTTTTTTTTCCGCTCCGAAAGAGTGAGAAGGTCAAAACTAAAAATTGAAATTTAAAAAATATTATTCATCCATTAATTTTTTTGCAATGCTGAAGACCCTGACGGGCATTTATATTTTTGTGTATTCGTACGTATATAACATTGTTTTTGTAAATGAATAGAAATAAGCTATATATCGTGAAACGTGCTTTTAAATGGCTATTTTAACCAAGCTATCTCTCAACATCTGAACCGTGAGTAAAAAAATTAGGACTGGCTAATAAAAAGCAGAATGGAAATGGATCGCTGCAGCGGATATGGCCTGATCATGATAAAAATACATAATATATATATATATAAATATAGGAATATGATACCTTGGAGGCAGCCTGCAGAATCCGCTCGCCGAAAGATCGAAACCGAGACTGGACGGAGAGAGGGCCATGCATGAAATAAATGGGAAACGGGGCTGCTCCGCCGCATAGATGAGACTCGCTCTTCATCGTCCAGATGCTCGCTTCCTGACATCCTTCGTTGATATGAGCGGACCTGGGGCTCGGGCTGCATGTCGCGTTCGGACGCGATCGCGTCGCGCGGCTGCGTTCGGGTTTCGGGCGTTTCGAGCGCGACTTTTTCCTCGCTCGAGGGTTTTCGGCGCTTTTGTGAAGCCGGGCGAGGGGGAATAATGTGAGGAATAAGGTAGTCGGGAAACTCTCTTGGTTCCCAACATCTGGAAATTCGTCTTCTTCTGCGTTTCGAAGTTCGAAGCATCAGAGCGTAACGAGAACAATATTTTAAATTAATATATTCATTTTCCCTCTCTGCGACGAACTTTTGCCATATGTTATGAGCCTCGTCATGCCTTCCGAGGCGTGACGAGGACGTGACCTGATGCACTCATCAAAAGAAGAGGTCTGAAATTCACCTGTGTGCTTCCACTGCAACGTCGCAGGCGGAACGCGCGAATTTACTTAATTTTTCCTTTGGAAATACCGGACTTCCAGTCCGCAATACGACAGAGGGAAAAATTACCACAATGTTTTTAATGTTTCGAGTCGGCGAATTTCAGGCTTCTATTTTTTTTCTGCTTCGTGGGCGCCCTGCAGTTCGATGACGAGGTTCGAGTCGTCGCCAGGTATCGGTCTACCCGGTCGACCCGGTCGAGGTCGTCTCGGTGACCTGTGTCCCATTGGCACCGCCGAGCCTCTTTGATGGATGGCTGAATTCCTGTAGCGGAAATTCTCGAATCTGCTGCTGTTTACGTTTGAGGGAAAGCAAATTATGAGTGAATTAATCGATCTCGCATTTTCGGCAAGTCCTTCCCCAATTTTTTTACAATTATTTATTCATTTAATTTTATTTTTATAGCAGACACGGCTTCTGGATGGAGGCGACACTACGCTAACAAGGTACGTAACAGATCAGTCAAATTTTTTTTCCGCTCTGGTGTAAGTTTAGATGCAGATAGCATGCCAATGCTGACGAATAATAATAAAAATGGTGGAGGATCCACTCCTTGAAGTCGAACGGAATCCAAAAACCCGCAAAAAATTGCGAGTTTTGTCGATTCTCACGCAGAGGGAGGAGGTAGACGCCAGATGGGTCTGAATTTGAATGGATTTCTTTTTTCGGAGAATATTTATTTAAATCGATCGCAGCGGATTTCTCTTGTCGATTTGCACGTCGAGGAACTTTAACTCGGGGCGCCGGTCCTCAATCCGGGCAATGGAATGCTTCAATCATTCAACGCGGGGCGCAGGTGAGCGGCGGGGAAGGAGGCGTCGGGACTCTTATTCCCGCGAAATGGACATGCAATATCGGTGCATGTGGGGGTTGTAGGACCGTGATCCGGGCGAAGTTGGATGAGATGATGTCGAGACGATCCGTGAATCTGGCGGGCTCAAGGAAAAATTGTCCGCGGCCATCGCTTGCATCGGAAAACGCAAAACGTGGGTCAGCTGCGTCGTTTTGGTGCTGTCCAAGTGAAACGCTTAATTCCGCGTCTTCTTAAAAAAAAAAAATTCCTAATGATATCACTGCAACACAATTTTTTAATCATTATATATATTTCAAAATTTCAAATTAAATTTAAAAAAAATTATTATAAATTTTGCAAGAATTATCAAACATCAATTTCCGAGTAGTTCATCCAGCATTCGTTTCTACTTAATTAAACATCAACAAATGTGGAATTTCTTCATTAAACACCAATCACTTACAGCGAGGAGCACGACAAAAGAACGAAACGAAGGAAATTAAACTTCCTTCTTACATAGCTTCATTTCCAAAGAAGTTGCCAGACAAATCGAGTCGGACAAAATGTATATCACAGTGTAACGGTGAACAGGCAGATGCGAATAACTCTCTTGCTGGAAAAAGTTCATGCAAAGAAATGTCGCTGGCGACGCGAGTGATTTCGTGAAGCACAGCCCGCGCGCACGCGTAAATCAGGTACGATACACACTGCTGAGTACCCAGTATTCGCAAAGCCTTCAATCACGGGGATATTGCATCAGATATTGCATCAGGCAATGCATCACGTATTTGGCCACACCACCCTAAACGTACCAGAAACCACCAGACTGCAGCATTTCCCTCTTCTTCTTCGCTCCCACGAAGAAATTGGCATGGACGATCATCGGTTGAATGCCCATCTTCTCGTTAAGTCGTTCCTGGAAGTAGACCTTCCCGTTAGAGTACAAGAGCTTGTCCAAAAAGTGCAACTGCTTGGAGTACCGGATCTTCATCGCTCTGTTGATGACGTTCGCGAACGCGTACTGGTCGATGAGATTCGCGTCCGCTTTCAACGCGTCCGCCACTTTTTGGAAGAGCTCCATGACGATCGGACTCGGCTTGGCGGCGTAGAACCCGCCGTTCATGTCCGTGCCGTCGACCATGCACGCCAGGTCCGCGTTTCCGAGCGTGTAGTCCACGTGCGCGAGGATGCCGGGGCTGAGCCACACCACGTCCACGTCCGAAAGGAGCACCGAGTGGCCGCGCTTCAGCAGTTCGCGTCCGATCATCACCCTCGTCTGCGTCAGGACGTTGTAAGTCGGAGTGTCCCAAACCGCTTCATCCGCCGTGATCGACACGTTCACCCACTTCTTCGGCACGACCACCGCGTTGTCCCCAAGCGACCGCTCCGCGAGCGCCTCGTACAGTCCGGCGTCGAAGCAGAACACGAGGAACTTGTGGTAGTTGTTGCGCTTCAGGCTCGCGATCCAGTTGAGTGTGAATTCTCGGTGGCCGCTATTGGAGGCCGTGAAGATGATGTACTTCCCCATTTCTTCGTTTTTCTTCACCAAACGGATCGCTTCCGCCTCCCAGTCCTCGTCCTTCATGGTGGATAAACGCGTTTTTATGGCATCTTTCCCAGCAGCATCCACCATGACAAACGAGAATTTCTCTGATGCTTGGTGGACCTTTCCTTCACCAGGCTGGGGCTTCACCTCTCCCTGTTGAGACTTCTGGTCACTTGACTGGGCCTTTGTGTCACCTGGCAGGGGCTTCACCTCTCCCTGCTGGGCCTTAGGGTCACTTGACTGAGGTTTCACCTCTCCTTGCTGAGATTTTGCGTCACCCGGCTGGGTTTTTACGTCACCTGGCTGAGGTTTCGCCTTCCCCGGCTGGGGCTCCAAGGATCCCGGCCTGACCTCCGCCAGCCCCTCCTGACCCTGCTGAGCCTGCAACGGCTGCTTCAGCAGCGCCTGTCCGAAGCTCTTCAACGCATCCTTCGACGGCGTCATCCACAGCAGCAGAACCCCCATCAATATCAACGAGAATGCTGAGACAACGTAAGTCTTGTCCGAACGCATGGTTCTCTACGGGTTTTCTGTCGATCGAACAAGTTGTATTATGACGATGGAAGTGACAAGGCATAACCGTTTACTCCAGCCTAATTTGGTGAATATACTCATAAAAATATTGTATCTGTAAGTTTTATTTGTCTATTGGTGATATATTGCATAGTATAACCTCACGTTATCACTTGTATCTTTAATGAAATGCTTAGTATTTTTTACGTTCTGAAAAAGTGAGAAGGCTCAAACTAAAACGAGAGATTGTTTTTAAAATGTTGATCATGATGGGCATTTATAGTGCATTCGCACCTGCTATGCATCGCTATTGTACACGAGTGTATATAAGCGATATAATACTTAACATGATTTTAAATGCTAACTTCACCAATTTGTCTCTCAACGTCTGAATTGTGAATATAAAAATTACGACTGGCGCAATAAAAATCAGAAGGGAAATGGATTTACCTAGCGGGAATGGCTTCATAATACAGTAATAACATAAATGCACATATAAATAAAGGAATACGATACCTTGAAGGCAGCCTGTCGATTCCGCTGGCCGGAAGACTGAAACCGATTCAGGAAGGAGAGAGACGGAGGTATGAAGGGAATGGCAGAAGAGGTGCACCGCCTCGCAGATGACACTCGCTCTTCCTCGTCCAGATGCCCGCTTCCTGACATCCTGCCTCCGTTGATATGAGCGAGCTCGGTGCTGCATGTCGCGTTCGGGCGCGATCGCATAGAGCGACTGCGCTCGGGTTTTCGCGCTTTTCGAGTTCGACCTCCTGTAGTTCGAGAATTTTCTACCCTTTTTTTCTGGAGTCGGGCTTGTTACATGAGAAGAAATGGTGTGATTAAAATGAGCCGGTAGTGGAAAAAGGAAAAATTGGCGGTGTCGGGGACTCTTGGGTCCTGGCCTCTGAAAATTCATCGTCATCTGCGTTTCGAAGCTTGGGAGCAAAACGAGAATAATTGTCTTCTTAATTTATTCCTCTCCTCTTCCTGCGAGGAACTTCTTCCATATGCTGTGGCTTCGTCATGCCTCGGAAGGCATGACGAGGAAGTGAAATCATGCACTAATTAAAAAGTGGCCTGAGATTCACCTGTGTGCTTCCACTGTAACGTCTCAGAACGTTCGACTTTCCGTAATTTTTCACTTTAAAAAAATCGGACTTCCAGTCTGCAATACGACAGAGGGAAGAATTTCCGAAGCCACGCAGTACGTTTTTTATGCTTCCAGCTGGAAATTTTCAGGATATTCCCCCCCCCCCCCCCCACCTTGTCGTCGCCCTGCAGTTCCTCGTGCCTCAATGACGAAATTTGAGTTGGTGGCAAGCGTCGGGTGCTTCGGTTGATGCGATCGAGGTCGTCACGGCGACCTGCGTCCCAGCAGGTTGCGCGCGCCGAGATTCTCATAGAAATCCTGCAGGGGAATATCTCAAATCCGATTCTGTCGAAATGTGAGGGAAAGCAATTGAGAGTGAATTAGCCGGTCCTTCATTTTTGCAAGTCATCCCGCAAAATTGTCAACTTTTCATATATACACACTTTTTCATATGTATATATATATATATATTTTTTTTTTTTGAGCAGAGACATGGATGAAGACGACACTCCGCAATTAGGGAACATTACAGCTCGGTCCATTTTTTTCGTCTCTGGTGTAAGTGAAGCAGGTGTTCAGCCGTCATGTTAAATATATTGATGCAACCTTGGGCGTACATGCTCATGTTATTAGTTATATAAAAAAATGAAATTGCGGGGAGAAAGGGATGTCACTCAAGTCGAACTTGGAATCCTTTGGATTTCGAATGGAATCCAAAATGCAGCAAACGTGCCGTGTTTGCCAATTGCCATAGAAAGGGCGATAATAGAAACTAATAGTGGACAAGGCGACGTTCCAGGGCAGGCATCGACTGATGGCGGAGGAGGTCGACTCTAGATAGATCTGAATGAGAATAGAATGAAAATTGAGGGCGCAGATGGTCGAAAAGCGCACGACTCTTCGGATTTCCACGGAGCCTGATTGCAAGGCACTGATGAGCTTAGAACTGACTTGTTATGTGTTAAGCATCGGATGGGTTTTACGTTGGGAAGAAGGATCGCAGCTGTTCCATGTGACTCTTTTTGAGCCTATGAGGCTAATTGAGACATCAGTCATTTCGTGGCGACCGGCCATCCCGAAGAGGATTTCTTCGTCGCACGTCCATTTCAACTTAGAAAGAATTCGGTACGTTTTCCGAAATTCAATGTGGAACAAAGGAATTGATGAAGACGTTGTCTGGTCAGCGTTTGTTTTCCTCCTTTCTGATTCTAATACGCACGAAAATGTGGACGACGAACTCTTTTGCACTTGAGAGACATCTAGTGCATATTGAGCGAAATTGGATGCACACACATTTTGAGAGCGAGTAGAAGAAACCGAGGATCAAAAGAGGCCCATAATGGTTCTGGACTTGGAATTTTATTACAGGGTTCCATGATTCAATTTGCAGGATTATTGCAAGGGTCATAACAAATCCAATTTTTATGGAAGAACGCCACCAGTTTCACATTACAGAATTCTCTAGAACTCTTGGTCAACTCATAAGCACAATGACGTATGTGGTTCTGTTTATATCGATTTGTGACGAGAAGAACTTGAAGGTAGAGAGGATGAAAGAAAGCCAGGGGACAGCGGGGAATTGAACCCGGGCCTCCTGATTGCCGGTCATGTGTCACCGTTACACCACCGAACCCGGGACATCCAATCGTGCCTCTCAATACTGCCTTCATCACAGATTTACGGACAATCTGGGAGTTTCGAGCCAAACTTGTCAGGCATGCATTGATTTAGTATGGGTCATCCCCCAACAGAAGCCCGTTTCGTAAGACCTGAGATGATGCGGGGTTCCTAATTCTTGGGGTCCATCCGTGCAACGAGGATACAAAAACCGCAAAGAACACACAAGCTCAGCATCCCATGCATTGGATCACGTTCTTGGGTCTGCTCAAACGGCAATCCCATTAGGTTGGTGCAAGTGGCACCAGCAATTATTTCAACACATCGATGGAGGATGAATTTCCATCCTTCCCTTTCAAGCAGTCCACTGCCTCCAATGCATCTTGTCTTTATGATGCTTCCCAGGTGCTTTCTTGACACTTCTGCATGGAACAAACCCCCTCCCCTTCTCAAACTTATCAGTTACAGCATGAATCTAATGGAATCACATCACCTGACTCTACATTGTTTCATATTCCCCTTCCTTTCCTGTGATGCCAAATACTGAGAAACTTCCTTAAACTGCAAAAGGACCATCATTTTGACACGAATTTCAGTTCCTCGCAGAGTTTCAGGAAAGGTGACGGACCAAGATGAGAAGTCAAATGGAGGCGATTGGTCACTTACATCAATGGTAATTGCTTTGGAATCTATTGAATCTATTCAACTAGCTTCAATATCCAGGAAAGCATTCCTGGTTGGAATGTAGCTATAGCCACATGCCCCCAAACTGCACAGTAACACCAAAAAAAAGAAAAAAAAAAGGAACAAAAACCTGGTACTTGCAATGATGTACTGTATCAAGTTAATCAAGCATTCTTGACTTACCTGCTAGATGTTACACCAAGGACAAAGGAATGCTATTCTCATTGGGAATTCATTTCAATGAGGTGGACATCTTACGGAGGCTGTTCCCTCTTTAGGAGGGATTCCCCCACAATCACTTCTCAGCTTTGAGGATAATGCCATGATTACTTTGAGTTGGACATAGAAATAATGGAGGAAATCAGTTGAGCAAGGTTTGAATGAGCCCTAGACATACATTTGGCTGCTGTTCCTGAGCATAATGGGACTAATACCAAACAGAAGAATTCTCATTACTAACAATTTAATTGCAAAGTGAGCCTGGAAATGCAGCAGCAAAGTTATGCATGAACATGGGCATTAATTTGATCAAGTTTCTATCAAATAAGCAAAAAAGCTTAACACCAAATGCTAAGTGTCTTTGACAAAGGAGTGATTTCCCTTCATTGTGAAAGAAACTCTTTGCAGTATTAAACTGCAATTATTCCGCCATAAAACTTTATAATAATATATATTTAATTCCTTAAACGTTGACATAAAATGAGTCCAGGATTGGTTCCAGATATTCCAGTTTCAGTAAAGAGCCATGCGTTGGAATGACGGGATGAGAACAAGGCTTCGCTTTTCAGCCACGGGTGTACTTCCCCCAGATGTGCAGCATGAACACGGACGCGATGAAGAGGAGACTCATCACGAGGACGGGGACGGGCCCGACCTTGATCCCGGGGGAGTCATCGGTGTAGAACCTCCACATCCCTCCGCTTCCTCCAGCGGGGGTCGCTCGTGCTCGGGAGGCGGAAGCGGACGACGTGGTCTTCCTGTTGGCAGGGTGTGAATCAGACACAGGCTAGGTTTTTTCATGTGTTTCACAACACAATAAATGTCTTTAAATGTATTTCTTTGCAAATTCAAGTTTAGATCCTGTATTTGAGCTTCTAGTTGAATAAATTCGAGCTTGAAACTGAGATGACCGTCTAATGACTTATGTTGCGTTAAATACAAATGGTTCCATAAGTTTTCCTGCTTAAAACTTACTCAAAGAAGAGAGGAATTAATAAGGGCACTGCTTAAGGCATGTGTCAAACTTTGAGTCAAGTGGAAAAGGAGTAAAACATGATTGAAAATACACAAAAAACAATTTCACTGCCTCAGCCATTTTGTCGGCTAAACACAGACTCCGAGCAAAAGCACGACTCAACTTAAGTAAACAAGCCTTACCTCTGTCTAACGGCACCTGACGAAGGTCGAGACCCGATGGACTTGGTGGTTCCTCGACCCCCGGCCCCAACTGTCGTCGAACTCGATGGAACAGGCATCTTCAAAGATTACTGACACTTTCCAACTGCAATGAGATTTCAAGAGAAATTATTGATTTGGCAAGCTGATGCAATAACAATTTACTCACTAAAGGCCCTATATTCTTGATGTTTAGTACTAATGGGTTTTCAGAAATAATACAGGCCCCCCAATCAAGAAAACATTACTTTCATCTGATCGAGCAGGTGTCATGCTAGGTTCTATGAGCATTGCTGGATATTAGCAAGATTTATATACATGTTGATCAGCTATTGCTTATCTTATTGTATCCTTTTTCAACCAACTTTGTTCAGCAATGGTCAACATCTTCAATGTTTTGAATTCGGCTGCAGGTTCAGACAGTCTAATCTTGGACCTTAAACTCTGAGAATTGCCAGGTACTAAAAATGAGCAAAGGGAATAATTATTTTTCACAGGCACTGAATGACTTCTTGAGGCTTCTATGCAAGAAACTGTTCCATACTAATACTCCTTTATTTTCGAGACAATAGTACATCATCAAAGATTACTTCCATCCACTAAAGATGAAATCCCAACAGTGTGGCAGTGCTCTGCACATTCAAATGTATTGATTCAATAAGACTTGGCCGTCTGTTCTGGTTGCAAGCCAGTTAAAATTAGATTTAGAACTAAAAAAAAACTAAAGAGGATGCCATAAATATATACATAACATATACATATAAATATTTTCGTTTTGGCATCCCAACTTGGCCATCCAGGGTGAACCTAATGGGGCTCAATGAATGAGTTCACTTTACACTATTTGCACCTGCATTTGCATTCTGTTTATATATTTTTTCCATTCCTTTTCTCTACCATAAGGGGTCTTGCCTTTCACTTTAATTTCGTCTTTGTCCTTGCCTGCAAATACTCGGAAACATACTATAAGCAGCTGAATCAGCCATTATCCACAGCAAAATAATATTCAACTGCTCCCACAATGCATGAGTTTCTAGAACTTTGGAAGTGCTGCCGTGCCAGGAGAGAGGATTTTAACACTATTAAATGTGTAAGTTTAACGATGTACCACTGAGGACTGTTTACAAGCTTTTTTTTTCATTTTCTACACTTGACTCTCCCATGAATCTTTTAAATCCCTACTAGGTTCAAGAGGAATGTGACATTCCCGTGAACCGTTACTTCCGAGCAACGCTCAAAGTTAGGCTTAATCCATCCGAAACGGGCATGATGGAGTTGAGCCTGTCCAGTACAGGCGCATGCCTAAGAAAACAGAAATAAAAACTAACGGGAAACGCAAGCACCGCACAAAGCAAGAGAACTATGGAACGCTCCCACGCAGGCCGTCGCCTCCCCACTGCCACATGCAACGCGGTGCTTCCACGGGGCCACGAGCGTCTCCACGTCACCCAGCGATGAGGTCGTAGCAGTGCTGCGCGATGTCCCGGCTGAGATTCCTCTTCAACAAGAAATTTTTTTCACGTCATCACCATAGTATGAAAACAGAAGGAAGGGAAGTTAGACTTGCGTTTCAGCTCCTATTCAGATACTGTATTATGTTCTAAATCGTTGATGGAATTGAGAGGAATGTTTCGGGCAGTGTTCGGTACACCATAGTCGAATATGCCCATTGCAAATGTCGGTTCCTTGCATTAGAATGTACTCCAGTTTTGGCTTATGTATGCTCAGGCACACAATGACGGCGAACCTGGAATGATTACTGGTTTCCGGACCCATTCAGTGGGACATACAATGGTAAGGTTTGTGTGGAGTTGCGTACTCGAATGGGTCCTCGCAGGATTTAGTTATAAAGCAGTTGTGCTTTTTTCCCCTATCCCATCTGTTCAAATACTCACCTAATGTCTACCTGTCGTCATTAAGTATTCACGGCTTCCTTGGCCTAAGCCAGAGGCAATTTTTGAATATAACCAAAGCGTACTTTATATGAACTAATAGATGGTCTCGGCTGGGCAGGTATAGGTCGTAGGCCTAGGTCCGGTCTTTTGTCAGGAAAATCCGGAAGACGACGACAAAATGGACAATTCAATTTATTTAGACTTCTCGCACAAATTTCTTGTGGAGTGTCTCAAGCCACGTAGGAGTATACAAGTTTTATAACCTATTTTTATATGCAGGCCTAGTCTCAAAGCGTTGCAAGATGTGGCAGTTTTGAACGTCTTCGACCCAACTTACATGGACTTAATTATTGAGTGGAAAACAGTCCTTCAACCATATGGATTAGGAAAGGAGTTGAATAAGAAGAAATTGCTGTAGAAGCTAAACTCCTGAATTACATGGATGAGTTACAATAGTTTCAGTTCTTCTTTTAGACCCTGTTGCTCCTCTTGTCGCTGTGACACGAGACATTTTATGTGATGCCTGCAACTTTAGCAGGTTTGTTTGTGACAATGCACTGTTATAGGAATGAATTATTATCTTCCCCCTCAGGAGTGCTTTCATCTATTGCTGATTTATTTTGGATTGATTACCTTTATTTTGGATCATTGATCGAGTGGAAAAATCTGGAACTCATGCTTTTAAAATCCTCCACTGCATCAAGGGGGTATAGTCTATTCCTGACCAAAATGTTTGGATACCTCCAAATAAAGATGGCTAAAAAGCTTGAAGGATGAAGTTTTTGTCAATAAATTCTGGGGTTTTACCCTTGCCCATAATGGGAAGGGTTGAAAAATAGATAGGGTTGTCAACATGTGATATTAGTTTTTATGCATTTTCTTCAGGTGAGTTTCCTGTGGATGTGTTTGCGGTGTTGTGCCAGCCATATGAAGATTACAATAGAATCTGACATCCCTGTGCATTCTTTCCCACGAGGGTGGCATTCACATGTCATTTCCAGTTAATCACTTTATGGCTACCCACAATAAAAGTGTCAGGGACTTCACACCTGAGAATTTTAGTCAGGAATAGACCATACAAATGCAATTCAAAAACATTGTAGCTAATTCTGTTGTCTGGTTCTTTGTGCTGGGCTTAGCTGGAATACTTGAAATGTCAAAGTTGGGCCTTTTCCTAACTACCCCTTACCTCCTATGTCATTGACCTTGAGTTTGTATATGATACATCACCTCATGGGTAGAGATTGAAAATTCTACCCCAGTAGGTGTTTCATCAAATGGTATGATAGGCCAAAACTTAAAGGATCTAGATATCATTTAGTAATGGCAATGGTAAGTTTCGTTGAAGCCTAGGCTAGACCTTTCAAAGAGAACATTTGAATTTTTTTTTTGCATTTACAGGTAGGAGTGAAGATTTTAAGGCTGTCATGTTGGACTTTCATGTGTGAGTATGAGTTGAGTGCTTTTGTCTTGATACAAGAACTTGCTTTTGTGGAAGCAAGCATTGTTTGAGTTTGCCATAGCACGTTGGACTTATGAACAACAAATTCTACAAGTTCACATAAGGGTGCAGACTCCCTAGACTCACCCAATTGAGTGATTGAGTGGATCTCATTCTGTTTCCTGCCTTCCATCAGCCCCTTGTACATGTCCAAAAGTTGAAGTTGATCTTGGAGACCACTCCTGAAAAATGGGATTGTCACAGAGACAACGAGAAGAATTGTGAGTTCGCCATCTCATCAAATATAATGTTTCTTGGGATCTAGGATATTGGAGAAGTCTAGGCCTAGGTAGATTCAGAAAAACTTACTTTTTCCCCCTGATTGAGTATTGGCATGCCAGTGTTTCATTGTATGAACATGACAATAATGGTGAATATGCCATGAGCAATTTGAATGGAGTGAAGAATGTGGTTGGAAAATGCTAGCCTCGCTTTCTCCCTGAGTTTTAAAAAGATGTATTTCTCTGTCTTTGAGTGGAACTTAATGCAGTTATTCCGTTATATATGGTGGGTGTCAATGAAGTCACTTCCCTATTTCAAAAGGCCCTATCTCCATTATGGAGTGGCCTAGATACCTCGTATTCAGTGCAGATGATGTATAGCCAATGGGATTTACGATAGCCCAGTTTCCAAAATTTCAAAAAAGTTTCTGGATAACACCACCAGGGCAACACTGTATCAGCTAGAGACACGGATCTGTCTTCACTTTGGGAGACGTGTCCCGTTTCTTCTCCAATGTACATTCCAGGACCGTGTGATCTGAAGGGCTTGCCCACGGGCCTAGCTGCCAAGGTCACAGAGTCTTACACCTGCAGACTTCTGGATGTGGGGTTTATAGTAGCAGTCCTGCAAACTTAGTGGAGCTCAAGGAATGCATAGCAGTGCCTTGCTATGCCAGATTCTGACATTGTCGTCTGGCTAATTATGTTCTGTCGTCTACCACTTCATTACATGGATGGAGGCATTGGTAGTGGCAGGGGTGGCCACATCAAATCCCTGCAAATTTGGTCATGCCATCCATGTGGATATTGGTATATGTATTGACTTTGGACTGCATGTTTGGCTGGTATAGTGCCACCCTGGTGGTTATTTCCAGAAACTTTTTGGAAACCTTTTAAAACTTGGTTATCATAAATCCCATTGGCTGTACATCATATGTGCCAAATATGAAATTTCTTGGCTGCTCCATAATGGAGTTAGGGCCTTTGAAATAGATAAGTTACTTCATGCACACCAAGGATTTTATTGTAAAATTTATTCTGGCTTACATGCATTGTTCCATGTAGCGAAGATCAAGTTAGGAGGTGTTCTTGGAATGCCATGACTTTGCCCATGAAGAATGGGAGTTGAAGACATGGTTGTAATGGTGCCAGTATCACTTAATTTCTAAGCCTGGAATATGAAGCTCTGGCTTCCATTAGCATTTTGGAATTTGAGTTTCATATGCTTAACAATTTCATTCGTATTAGGCCTCATGATGGAATGAGATCTACTAATGGTAAGTGCCCCAAATAAACAACATGCAATGGCTGGAGTTTATTGGTCAAAATTCTAAACAGAGAAGTAGGCCTTTGCTAGGAAGGCAGACTCTCAGGCATTTGAGAAGCGGGCTGAAGCCATCAAATTTTAATTCACCTTTCTTCACTTGAGTGGTTGAGACTGTGCCTTGATGGAATTAGATTGCATTTTTACCAACTTCTTGGTGCAGACTCATGGCATAATAATTAAGTTCTGTGTGATATTAAACATGGTCCCAATATGCCCACTGTTCCATTGCAGGAAAGTGGAATATACTGAAATATTGATTATTAATGATTTTTTAAGTTAATATTGTATAAATGCACTACATTGTAGAAATGCAAGACCCATTCATGAAACAATGAGATAATGGCATAAGGCCACTGGGAACATTAACTATGTGAGTGCCAGCCAGCAGGCAAAATAGACCTGTCTATTCTCTGGAGGTGCAGTTAATATTTTGATGAAAACATGATGGGAGCATGTCACAATGTGATATTGCATGTTTATTTGCCCCATTTTGTGGGGAGAGTCCAGCTGAGATCCAACCTTACTTCTGGCCCGACCCAGGCGGGTTCAGGCCGTCATCCATACAGAGGAGGGTTCGACGCAAGAAACAATCTTTAATGTGAAGTTGTGGCCATGCTCATGGGTGGGCCATCACTTTTGGAAATATAGTGTATGTTACAGATGTCTGTCCCTCGTGTCGTCATCCTGGCTTCAAGTTCCTCTTTTCACCCATAATTTGATTCCCTTTGAATTTTGAAGGTACTAAACTTACTTCAACACAAAATGAATGAATATTGATGAATTTCAGAGTTTCCTCTGGTCAACACAGCGAAGCTAATCACTGCTGTTATACAAAATTTTTTCGTCTGGTGTATGCTAAACCAGGATTTCCTACATATCTTCAGGATTTGTCCTCATTTTCATAAACAAATGTTTAGGAAGGAGTGCAGATAGTAAAATTTCCCATTAAATTTGCCTTAATGAACTCTGTGATCTCTTCAAGCACTTTGTATGTATACATGAATGTACAGTTGTACCACTGGAGTGCCTTTATTTATTTGTATCCACCCCTTCATGTTGCCTGTTCCATTTTAGTTATTAGCACCATTTACACATCTAATTTTGTTTCAGATCCTAGATAATGTATGATTTGGATTTACTCCCAAAATCAAATTGACAGTAGTTGTTTGCAAATATTAAAAAAAAAAGTTTCATGTAAAATGTTTATAATATGTAGATAAATTTATATTCCTGTCATATATCCATTCCTTTTTTTATTCTTTCATTCTTTAGCACATTGGGAACAGAAACCATGTTAAATGTTATGGACATGCTTAGGGGTATGGAGAGAAAAAATTCACACAATTCCCTTTCTTTCTGACTGTTTTCATTCATCTTGAGTTTCCATATGCCTTTATGCCCTTGTTTTGTATAAGTGATGAAGTATTTAGTGGTCAGCTTTAACTGTGACATAAATATGAACCTCAGTAGTGATTGGTTGGAAGGAAAAGAGTTCTCTCTCGTGCTTTGCAATTTTTGTTGCATTGGAGTTGATATTGTGATGATTTTGTTGCATCAGTAACTATTTACATTTAGAAGAATGATTCAGGTTTTTTATGGTGCTGATGAAGCAGACCAGCAGTTTTTGATGAATGGCTTTATGTTTTGCAGGCATACATCCATAGCTGACTACCTTGCAAACAATGGGTACATGGAGACATTGGAGATGTTCAAGCGAGAGGCAGCACTTCCCGGCGATACCGATGGAAGATTCTCCGGTCTCCTTGAGAAACGCTGGACTGCCATCCTTCGGATGTCAAAGAAGGTGCTTGTGCATGCTTGCATCTCCAAGGCTTCCTCTTTGGCTATACAGATTTATTGCAATTTTGGGAATTTATCCTTGCAGATTATGGAATTGGAGGCTCAGGTGGAAACTCTGACCAACGAACTGCGGGTGGGTGGACCCCCACGGGACAAGCGATCCGCCGACGAGTGGATCCCTCGACCTCCCGAGAAGTTCTGCCTCACCGGTCATCGTGCACCCGTGACCAAGGTATTTCCTGTGGTTTTGACATTCGGCAGGAATGCCGACATTTTCATCCCGGGATGGATTCTGCTGGAAAGGCAGGAATGATACATTTGTTTGTGTATTTTCAATAGGTGCTCTTCCATCCTGTGTTCAGCATTTTTGCATCTGCAAGTGAAGATGCCACTATCAAGATCTGGGATTATGAAATGGGAGACTATGAGCGAACTCTCAAGGGTCACACAGCTAATGTCCAAGACCTTGCATTTGACCACACAGGGAAATGGCTAGGTAAACTGATTCGGGTCCTTCTGTGTTGTTACATGAATGAGATGAAATGAGATTAATAGTCCTTTGTGCATTTCCCAGCTAATTGAGGCTTAGGCTGCATGTTGTAGCATGTGCAGTAGTATGCAGCATTGAATATGGCAACTATACAATGATGCAGCCTTGGTTGCTGAGTGAATTCACTCTACAGTTTGGGATATCCATCATTACCAAAATATAATTATTATTCTGTTGCATGTCTTCCAGCTTTAAACTCTGCTACCAAATTGTATTAGAGTCTCAGTGAAATTGATCTAACTATACCTTGTTTGCACCTTTCTGGTTTTCTTATTCTTTCTTCAAGTCCAAAAAATCATTAAGCATATGTGCCACATGCACAGCAATCATGCCATCAGAGCTTTGTCTTTGTGACTTCATTAAATTCCTGGATGATTGTAATTTTGCTTTGAACAGAGGGTTAACAAGTAGCGATAATCTATCATCTGAAACATCTTTCATACTTGTTCGTGTAGCAGTTGCCTCCGTGATGTTAAAGTTCTCTTTCTTTTTATTGTTATTCTCCACTTGCAGCATCCTGTAGTGCCGATATGACCATAAAACTATGGGACATGCAAACATTCGAGTGTCTGCGGACGTTGCGTGGGCATGACCACAGTGTCTCCAGTGTGGACTTCATGCCCTCTGGAGACTACATCATATCTGCTTCCAGGGACAAGACACTCAAAATGTGGGAGGTTGCCACTGGGTGAGTTTAAATTGAATGAGTATCCTTGGATCAATTCTTTTTTGCATGTATTTCTGATGCTGCTTTGATGTTTTATGTGAAATAAAACTAAATATTTCAATTGAAAATAGTGTGAAACATTCTTATTCTAAGAAATGAACAAAATCTATATAAATGAATCGCAGAGACTTTTTCTTCATCCATTAAGTGTGAATACTATGATCCAGTTTAGATTTTGCCTTGGGCCAAAATGTTCTGAAGTAATTTCTACCTAAGAATAATTGACTCAAGAACCTACCCCATCTTGCTCATCATTGCTGCCATTTATTTGGAATCATAGTCATTTCATTTTAAATTTCCTCTCAACAGGTACTGCGTGAAAACTTTCACTGGACATCGGGAATGGATTCGAATGGTGCGAGTGAACTCGGACGGTTCCCTCATTGCCTCCTGCTCCAATGACCAGACGGTGCGAGTCTGGATCACTTCTACACGGGAATGCAAGGTCGGTGTTTTATTTCTGATGCTGTGTTAGCACTCAGACAATAACCTCTTTTTTTTTTAATTGGTTATATATGTCTGGTAACTTATGTTAGACAGCATCCCAAAATTGAACATGATTGAAAACTTCACCTCTTCTACTCTGTTTTTTTTTGGCAACTTTTTCTTTGTCATGTCATTGTGTAAAAGAACATGGCATTTTTCTGCAATGTTCTTTTGGCAAGTCTTAATCAACTCAATGCCATAATGGGTCCATGTAGGCCGAGTTACGGGAACATGAACACGTGGTGGAGTGCCTAACGTGGGCTCCAGAGTCCTCACACAAGAGCATCGATGAGGGAGCCAGGCAGGCCGAGGCTGGGGATGGGCGATCCGGGGGGCGGTCCGGCCCCTTCCTCTTGTCTGGTTCTCGTGACAAGACCATCAAGGTGAGGAAAGAATCTGTTTTCTCTCAGGTATTTATTGCATGTACTTTTTGGTTCCTCTTCCACCAGATGAGATGTGATGCAATGATTTGGTGTCGGGGGCCTGACCCCCAAAAGAATGCAGCATTGCACATGCTTTCAAGAGTGACAGATTTACTGTTTGTTTTTTGAGATAAATAGAAAACACTTCACATTGAGATTGGAACCATAGATTGCTGCTTTACAAGTTCTCTCATGGCATTCCTCTAAGGCATGGGTCGGGAACCTTTTTGGCCATGTGAGCCAAATTAAGATTGAGCTCTGTGCTTGTGAGTAGAAGATTTTAAAAAAAAAAGCAAGTTTTTTTTCCCTGAAGTTCGCAACAGATGTGCATTCTTTGATATATGAGGAATGAGCATGATTTTTCGCCATGTCTCATGGGCCAAACTTTTGACTCGTGAGCCAAATTTGGTTCATGAGCCATAGGTTCCTGACCCCTGCTCTAAGGGATTTATGTGAATTAGAAATCTCTCAACTTGTTTTATCTCCTTTCATGTGCATCGATGTTCAATGAAAGCGCTGTGCTTGTTCTGACAGAGTTGATGTGTAAATATATCATAGTGGCTGTAATTTGCATTTTTGCTCTTGAGAAAGTGCCCATTTGACCCATGTGGAGCAATGGGATATGGGAAGTGGTTAGTCATATTCTTGGCACTGTATTCAGACTTAAGCTGTGTGCTGAAACTTCATCATTGTCTGCAGGGCCTTGGAACTCTGGTGTACCATTCTTTTGTAACAGTCAATGACAATTTTTAAAGTCTGTAAAAAGGTGGGTGGAAATAATTAAAAATAGCGAACTACTTGATTACCTCTTCCATTGTTCAAGTGGTGACTTTTTTTTTAATGTCTGGAGCAGGTATGGGATATCAGTGTGAGTTTGTGCCTCTACACACTGGCTGGGCATGACAACTGGGTGAGGGGCCTGGTGTGCCACCCGGGCGGGAAGTACCTGCTCAGTGCCAGCGATGACAAGACCATTCGAGTGTGGGATCTCGCTCAACGACGTTGCGTCCGCACCCAGGAGGCCCACGGGCACTTTTGCATCACAATCGGTCTGTCACGTATTTATTATTTTTGGGGCAGGTTTCTGGAACTGTTGGATTTATCTGTGAGGTTCAGCAATAGCATGGTGTGGTTATGTGCAGTAGTCAGTTATGCTGTCATATTTTTTTGGGATCCTGAGTATGTGCACTAAACCTTGTAAAGAAAGAATGACCAGAGATGACATTTTCTATGAAAAGTTCAAGTGGTGACCACATTCCGTCTGAAACAATCTTTTGTGAGTGGAGATGTTTGTAAGTTTTAATATGTGATATGCATGCACAATTAACACATTTCCCCATACCTGTATGCAAGATTTCTCTATCGATAGCTAATAATTGAACTGCTATAGCAACATTGTGCAGTTCCAATTTAATGAAAAAAAGATTTGATTAAATACATTTTAAAGTTGTCTGCTCATTCTTCAAGGATAATGATTTCATTTTGCGTGAATTTGGAGTTGGACTAGGAGTTTCAACAGTTAGCTGTTTAGCCAGTTGACAGACCTTTCCTAACTGGTAATTAAATACTAAAAGTTTATTGTTTAATTTCTTTTCATTAACTGTTCTCATGCATTCCCCTATCTAGGCTCTGCCTCAAAAGTAAATGTGGGTGTCTTCCAGATATGGGAATGGAAGTTTTTCCATTGAGGTTGAAGAGGTGAAGAGAAGCACGTGCACATATGATATACAGTTATAGTCCATGTATCAGGAAAAAGAACAAACAGTTTCTCTAAACAATAGGATGATTAATGAAGGCAATAAACCTATGGCTTGGCTTCCCAACAAAGATTAAGGTACATGTCTCTGAACATGTCATGCTACAGTTCCCTCAGATTGTTCCCTTTACCTAGTTAATGATTGAGGCTATTAAAAGGATTAGCCTTCCCTTTGCTGTCAAGTGCTTCCCGAAAGTGGGCTTTTTCCCAATAAATGGACTATATTTCCTGTCCCGTTTGGGCTCCCAAAGACTCATAAGGAGAGTGATGTTTCTCCATTATCCTCTCCCTTGTGCCGTTCACATCGGAAGGGACGGCTTCAGTCTCTTCCTGGAAGTATCCTCTCACTCTCGAGTGAATTTTTCCATCCGATTGATGTATTCTCTGATTCTTGGGTGCCTATTGTGTAACCAGGTAGTTATCAGACTTGATGGATATTTCAAAACTGGGAATAGTAACCCCCTAACTTGAACAAGTTTTTCTTAGCATTCAATGATCTCTCCTTCCCACTGCTCATTCATGTAGGGCATGTCTTGCAACAGTAGATGCAAGGAGCAACTGTCTTTGATTCATGAAGGCAGTCATTTCTAACTTGCTAGAGCTCTAGACTTTCATGGAGACCCATAACATGTCTTATTAGCTTTCTTTTACCTTTACTTTTACACCCAACCACTTTCCTTAACCTGTTCAGCACACAAAATGCCTTGGAGAACACCCACTTTGTGCATCCCTGATTTAAATGGACATTATTTGAATAGACATTTGGCTGTTTCTCTGATTTCCTGTAGCACATGGCATTTAATGAGCTAACTATGATTCAGCAATGAATGAATTAATTATGTTCTAGCTCATCTGTCAGGCCACAGGCATGCCACCTAGGACTTATGGATCTGCCATTGATATTTTAGATTGACAGTCATTGTTAAGTGTCCATTTTTCTTGCAGACATGCACAAATCGTCGCCCTATGTCCTGACGGGAAGCGTGGACCAGTCCATAAAAGTTTGGGAGTGTCGCTAGCCCAAGTTGCTCGAATACCGAATCTGCAGAGCATCTCCCCGAGACGGACCCGTTCCCTGTGGCTACTGGGAAATGCGAAGGGAAACATGCTGCATGGAAGTGTGCAAGAATGCGAAAGTGTAGCTATAACTATTCTTTTTTTTCTCCTGTGATTTGTATATGGTATCGAGAGTCCTCTCTGACATTTGTTTTGTTAACTTGAACTTCTAGCAAATAATTGATGATGTGAGGGATATGAAGGATGCTGTCATCTAAATGCAGACTTGTGATTGCTTGTATGGAAAGTAAATCCCCTGGCATCCTTGGATTCAGGGAAGCCTGAGATCCAACCGCCATCGGCTTGCCTCGAGGGAAGATGTCGCTCTGTTGCTGTCATGAATAAAATGTGAAATCCAAGGCAAAGATGTAATGTGAATGGTGGGGGGTTGTAATAGTCTTGATACCATATATTTTGCTTATTGGTTTTGATGCAATCAAATTTAACATTTGCCCTTTTTAAGTCTGTTCTAGTGAAAGGAAATGGGACAGTCTGGTTCACGGTATCTAACTTCTGTAATCTGTAATCTTGCATTTCTTAGGAACTGATCATTCTATCCTGTGTTTTGTCGTGATGTCTTGAAGAAAACAGACTTTTCTGATTTGCTCATTTCAAGCCAGACTTTTTTCAAGTCATTGTTGTTGGTATTCTCATTGTTTAGTATATTTTAAATCTGAATTCTTCAGCTTTGGTTCATCCCTAATGTAAGAGCATGTCTTGCCGGTAGATCTGATTTGGTGGTAGAAATAACCATGGACAAGCTGTGCGGCTATTCAGAAAGCGAAGATGGAAGTGACATGGACATCTCTGATGATGACCAGCCGCAGTCACCTAACAAAGTAAGCTTTTTCACTTTTATTTCTGCTGAGCATGTTCATACCTAAAGTTGATGAAATTATCTCCTGTTTCAGTATTAGTATTGAATTAGCTAATTTATCTGAGCTAATTGGTGAGGATACCCTGAGTAGGATTTGTGTCTTGGGGATTTCTTTCAGGCAGTTTAGTCAGGAATGAATGATGTTAGCAGTTGTTGAAATTATGCTGTTTTTCCCAGCTCTATAAGGTGCATGGAAGAATATTTGTTTTGCACCACATCAAAAAATGGGTCCACCTGTGGAAAAGTTGCCATCAAGGAATGATAGAAATAGAGATTGGATTGCTTCTTGATGTGAACATCTTAAGGCTAATATATATAGAGTTTGTTTAAAGAGTGATGATGTCCACTCAGTGGTGCTGTTGAAGATGTAGGTTACTCAAGGTAAAACTGCACGATTTTTGATAGGAAGGTTTCAATTTACTATGCATTTTTATCTATAGAAAAAGGAGAAGGAGGAGGAAAAGGTGCAGGAGGAGGAGCGGCACACGAGAGAGAAGAACCCTGGGAGGAAGGTGAGTCTCACCATATACTTGGTTCCTCTCCCTTCTTTGAGTTAAATTTTTTGTTCATGAAATGCTGGCGCCTTTGTGCCAAATCTCGTGGATCCTCAATGCATATGACTTGTTTCCCTCCCTCCATCCATGTGATATCTGTAAAGCATTAGTGGGTTGGACTGTAGCTAGCTTGCTTGGGATTTTTCTAATAGGCTGCTCAGACTGAATTAGGCTGCAGCCTAGTGCCCTTTACTCGGGTAAAGATTTTACAGAAAGGTGAAGAGGAACTTCAAGAGTCACAATTTTGTCTATTTGAATTGTTTGTGCCCTAATGGTCAATTTAATGTGAAATTATAATATGGTGTGGTTCTTGCAAAATGCACTTCTCAGGTTATCTGTTTGTTATTCACTGGTTTAGTCAGTCATTATTATTCTTTTCATTCATGGAAAAGCTTATTTGAATAGAGGTATCATAATAAAATTATATATTGAAGCGAGTCTGACGTCTGCAAATCTTGTTCAGTGAGCATGGACTTCATGAAGTTCATTATTTATAGTTGGTTACAGCAGGATATTTACAAACACCATTTCTCTGGAGCTTGTTCTATAAACTTCCACAATTCCAATGAGGTTAATTGGTTGGTTAATTAAGCATACACTTAAGAAGTTAGCAAAAAAGACAGAAAAGAGGGATTGGTATGGAAGGAACTGTGGAAATTAACCCAGAGTGTTATGAATATATGTCACAAGTGGACGGAGGTCTTCTTCCCCTCACCGTGTCACCAATGCTGATCGCTTGGTCTCGATCAGTGAGTGCCGTGTGCGTGACCCCCACGTCTCAGGTAGTCGGTGATGCCCAAGGTGAGTGACCCGTATCGCCCGCACCGTGCGTCTTGCCTCGGGGGGAACGCTCTGTTACTCTTGTGGTACCTCCTCTCTTCTTGCCCTCTTCGCTGAGGAATGCTCTACGAGTCAAAAGGGGGAGGAGGCATCAAAAGTTAAGCGGAACCTGTTTTCATGCACAGATATTCTTGACTGTGGATGTGAGACTTGCTTTGCACAGTAGGACCCTGTCTTTTGTGTATTCATTATCATACTTTTGGCGTATTTTCACCTTTGGCAAAGTTGAGAAAGGAGCCTACTTAGGCTCAGCAATTTTCTTTGTGTACCACCATAACTGGAGCTTTCCTTTCCGTATGTGTCTGAAATTAAATGCAAATATGAGCCCCAAGTGAAACAGAACCACATGCTTGTTGGAAAATAACATCACCGTGTTGGTATCTATTATAAGGCTTAATGAACAGTGCTGAAGCATTGTTAAAGGTCTGACAGATACCTGAGATTATCAAGCACTCTGGTTCTCTCTTTTTAAATCCATTCAAGACAATATATAAGCTAAATGAAACCCAGTTCAATGGATTTTTACCAATGGATTGGATTTCTCCAAAATTCCTATTTTCATCAGCAGGTTTTCATTAAATATTAAAAATTAAATATATCTCTTTTGACAAGGAAATGCTCTCACTGATCAGGGAAGGAGCATATCTACCTTGATACACAAGAGTCTGGTTGCTGCTGACATCCTCTTGTTTTCATATTATGTACCATACCGCGTTGAGAACAATAAGCTAATCATTACTCAGATTGGTAGATGAAAATAAGTTTAGCTTTTTTTAATGTCTCATCCATTTCAACTGCACAGGGTGTCCCAGGGGAGAATCTTAATTAAGATCTAAGAAAATGTACAATGCATTTAAGTGTATATGTCTGGCATACTTTGCAAATACTTTGCAGTCCACGCTATACTTATGTATGTGTGTATTGATCCCCAAGCTTTCTTGATTTCATCTCCAGTAAGTAGGCTTGAACATAGCTGCCATGTTTAGGGATTTCTGGCATGTAATGTATGAAAGGAAGGTTCACTGTATTACTCCCATAAAGGTGCTGATCCGTGTCTCACATGCTTTCTTAATGGGATAGATATTTGATTTTTTATTTTGTCTGCTAGGATTTTGAATCCTTGGCTTTAAGCCTGTCACAAAAGAGGGAAGTGCATTGAGGACTATATGCGTTAACCTGTGGTGTGTCTCCTTCCCCTGAGACGGGTGCCCCTTTCCTGACAGGCGGATGAGAGCTGGCCCTGCCGAGACCCCGGTCGCAGCAGTCGAGAACGTGCCGACGATCGTCGCCGGGTGCGGCGACGCGGCTCGAGCTCCGATGAGGATTCAAACAGACGCCTGAGCCGGGATAGAAGTCGAGAGCGGAGGGATCGCGATCGTCATCGCAGCTCCAGCCGGGACCGGAAGAGGAGACCTGGCGATCGGAGACAGGATCGTCGCCGCAGACGTTCTCGCAGCCAGGATAGGAGGTGGGTCTTTGTGATTGAGTATATCTTTTTATTTTTTCCAATTACTGTAAGAGTATTATCAAAGGTGTTCTGTTTGTCTTGGTTGCCATTGTTTAAAAATGTATAGATCTCAATATTAAGAATATTATGTAGCTCTTGCCAAAGAGTGGGGATACAAAAATATTAAGGGAGGGCATTCATTGATAGCCACATCACTGTTTGATGGCAGAAATGTGCAAATGGGCGAATTCAATACTCTTGACAAAGTTCTTGAATCCATATTCATAATCTGAGAATATTTTTTTGCCAGAATTTTGATAAGAAAGCTCCCCCTATTCATGTTATTGCTAGATATTGTTGATTTGTAGCTGTAACACTTATGGTGATGAAAAAACCCATGAAAATCATTGGTAACATTTCTTCCTTTGGTGAAAGAAGTTATCTGTACCAATACTTCTTTTTTTTTTCTTAAATTTATGACACTGGATCTTTGAGGATTTCAGTTGTCATATATTGGTTGCAATAAATTATTAACTGTGCTTGCTTAACAAGAAAACCTTTTGCTGTTTTCAATTGTCTAAAATAACTGAAATTGTATATTTCATCACAAGGCTTTCTGTGATGAACATGGCATAGTATTAATGAGTTTATCATGCTGTTGTGATCTTGTCAGGCGGAGTCGTGATCGGGACCGATCTCCTCAGCGTCGATCTCCCTCCCCCAGACGTTCACAATCCCAAAGCAAGGGCAAGGCTGCTGATGATCACAGTAGCATGTCTTTCCCTCATATTGAAAGCTTTTCAGGAAAGCTGTGCCCTGCTTGAGCAACCTGTTGTTGTTTTGCAGAAGGTCCAAGTGAGCCGAGGAAGTTTGGACCAAAGGCAACGCCCGAGGATCTGGCAGCTGTGTCGGCTGCCACGAAAGCAGCTGTGATGGCAGGCGCCCTTGCCATGGGCGGCAGGGCGAATCTCGGAGAGCAGGTGGACCCCAGCCATCACATGCTGAAGGCAGCTGAGGATCAGGTGAACCGGGTCAAGGCCATGACTGGCATTGAGCTCCCCAAGTATTACAATCCCCTCGCAATGAACCCTCTCAAGTACGCTGAGCAGGAGAAGAAAAAGAAGCTCCTGTGGGGGAAGAAGGTGAGTGAATCCATAGTCCTGTGTACTGCCCTCCAAACGCTGACTTTTTAGACACTCTAGTGGTATTACTATGTCACATTAGGTTTTATTGTTTTTTTTATAAGAAACCATCCTGGGATAGCCATTTTAGTATTTTATGGGGATTTGCTTTTTTATGATTTCTTGTCTGATGAATGTTATGTTTGAAATGTTGACTTTGATGTAACAACAAAGTTCACTTTTGCCTCTAAAGAGTTGGAGCATTTCCAGTAATTGACTCCTGATTCTTAACAATACAAGTCCCTTTGCATGTCCCTGTTATTTTGCAACTGGAATGATTTTTTGCCTGCATTCTGTAGGAAACAGGAGAGGCATCAACATCTGTGAAAGTTTGGAAAAACATGTCATTCGCTCAAGACCAGGATGGGAAGATGACAGCCAAGTTCAAGAAGCTCATGGGCATCAAGGATCCTAGTGGTGAGTCATTTGCTGTTGTTTTTTTTTATCATATACAGTTGACTTTCCTCATAATGAAAACCTGGCTATAATCCTTGATGTTGCCTTGCCAAATGTCTGTTGACACCCATGCTAAAATTTTGTATAAAGTGGTCAGTGTAATTTGTGTAAAGTGATCAGTGTAATTTTGTGTAAGTGATCAGTATAAAGTGAAATCAGATATAACAGAATTGGATATAAAGAAAATGATGATATAATAATGAATGAATGGGTTCCCAGGTAGAAACTATGCAGGATATAATGAATTTTCCCCTGTCCAGAAGTAAATTTTTTTTCTCCCTCCTGATGGAAGTGCAGAAGGGTCAACCCTTATCTCTATTCAGCCCTCCACCTCAGTCTTCAGCTGCACGACCCATGAGAACCAAGAATTTGAGGCATGCAGAATGTGTGTGATAGGGGGAATGTGTGTGTGGTGGGGGATGTGAACATGGAAGATTCAAGTGAACAGAGCACTTCAGTGCCTGCACTCAGCAGCTTTTTGTCTGGGTCCCATGTTTCATTGATGCTGTGCAGGTTTCATTTTACCAGGCTTTAGGAGGTCCATGCCCTTTATAAAGTAGCTTTTACACATTTAACCCCTTTGCTGTGTAATTTATGTTGGCACAGCTAATGGCAGTGTTGCAGGGAACAACTGAAGTCATTTTTCACAGCATAAGGGTTGAGATGTCAATTGCCAATGCAATTTCCAACACTTTAACCACAATGCCTTGTGACCCACCAGCAGATATGTGCCTGCAAAGGTGTTAAAGTACTGTCATCCATGAAATCTTCAAAAGCCATAGGGCCCCCAAAGCACACCCACAGGATACTAATCAAATATACTCAGGCATAACATGATTCAGTTCTCTATTTGGAGATATATGACTCTCTCCTGAGGTAATGAAAACCTGATACAGCGAAATAATTTTGGCGGCTTCATTGACTTTGTTATAATGAGAGTTGACTGTATTTGCTTGGCATAGTCATGCTTTAATTGCATGCCTTGGTTAATAAGTTGTTGTGTGGGCCAGGATGACTTTCCTGAACAATAATGCTGACTAATGGACTCTTGAGAGATGGACCACATGGGGTTTTTTTCCTAAGGGAAAAATTTTCATGAGGAAATTTGGTGCTGATATGAGAGAGTTGCTATGAAGTCTTTTCAAGTGCTGTGAAAAATTAAAGAAAGATTTCCTCTGATTTGAGTAAAGGAATTCTTATCTTCCCATGAAAGTTTTGTGGATCTTTGCTCTTTGAAAATACTATGACTGCAGTAAAAGTCTGTAGTGTTGCATTGGGATTATTGACTTGCTTGCTCTCATTGATGTGGGAAAATGGGTCAATCAGGCTTTGTTACATTTTTTTAAATGCAAGATTTATCATCTTTACTTCATGTTTAAAGGCTCTGGAGAATCCCGGGAACCCGAACCGGCAAAAGCATCAGAGGAACTCCTGAAGAAGCAGGCAGAGTTGTTCGAGAATCTGGATCAGCAGTACGAAATGGCACGCATGTCCACGCACACGCACCGTGGCGTCGGACTGGGGTACTCCTCTGCCGTCCCTTCGGGACTGTACTGCCCTCCGAGGACACTCCCACCGCAGTGAGACAGTGGAACGTGGTTACAATACAGAGACATTGGTGGCTCCTGCATTGTGGTGTACTTGTGGTGCAGAAGCCATGGGGTGGACCTGTGCAAACCTGGCCCTTGCTTTACGGTGTGCTCACGCGGCGACATGCGTCATCGCTCCATCGTGCGCCCGAGTCAGAATTTTTGATTTGGAAAATCCTGAGTTGTGATTCTTCTGCATTATATAAAAGTCCCTCCTTATCCCATGATGACTCTCATTGTTTGATGAAAGCTTTCAGAAATGCCTTGGATGGCTGAGGGTATCCTCTGCCATGGGGGAGCCATTCCCCTCAAACTTGCATTGAGTCCTTTGTATCGCCACATTTCACAGCATTGACTTCATTCACATAACACAGTTCTCATGCTCAGTCTTTTGTGAATGCGGGAAACATCCTTTCAGTTTGTCTGCAGTTCATTGTCTTTACAAAGACATAGATGAGAAGTTGTGAAAAATGTTTTTTTTTCACATATTAGAGAACTTACATATTAATTAGATATTTTACATGCCACATTCGTCCCTATTCATGCTACCACCTTTTGGATGTTGCATAATGCAATTACTAGTTAAAGATGTAAATGTGTGTGTGGAAGGGAGAGAAAACACAAGGTGTACTAATGGTGAAGTAGTTTTGTGTGCTTATGAAAAATAATGGAATTAGTATGCATTTCCAGAAGGAGTTTTGACCAGTCAAGTGCAGCACTTGAGCAAGTTAGTGTGTTTGACTTGAAATGTACTTAATCATTTTCTTCAGTAATGAGATTAGTGATTGACAAATGAACACACATTGTGCCACATGAGGTGCAACCACTGGAGAGAGTTCAATTTTATGAGGTATATTTTCAATTTTTTTGGCTACCTGCAATCTTGCATCTGCACACTTTATTATTTTTTTAAATTTTGGATGTTGCCAAGAGTTCTACTGGAATTCTCTTAGTGACTTTGATTTCTTTAAAGTAATAATGATCTTGTTTGGAAAAAGCCAATTGAACCACCCTGCTATCATCAATGTTGTGAGGATTATACTGCTTCCATTTTGCCAAAATTATTACCAGCATGCAGACTTGATGAACTTGGCATTATTTGATACTTGAAAATTTTAAAGCAAATACAGGGGAAAAAAATTTAAATATTTGGCAATGCAGGCTGGTTGTACCTTGGACATACTAAGTCCTTTCATATAGTTTCCCTGCTTCCTCTTTCCCTCCCTTTTCTTTTTGTCATATACAAGAGCACACTCAGAGGACACTTGCTACTGGATGAACTTTGCCCAGCTTATCATGTTTACCATCCTTATCATACAATGTCTTGAGAGCAGAGGGAGAAAATAGTGTATGCATTTGCTTCTAGGTGTGCCTTTGCTACGCCGAGGCACTGAAAGCTCGATTCAGGAAGGATGGAGGGAGCCAACAGCCTGAGTGCCTACCGTGGCAAGGCCTCCTTCGATGTCGACCGCCTCCGCAGAACTTTCGAACCCGAGGCCGTCACCCAGCTCAAGGTCAGTCTTCGTATCACCTCAATTGATGATTTCTGTCCCATTCATGCATGCAGGATTTATTAGAAGGGGGTGGAAATGGTAATACTTTGCTGGTTTTAGGACTGCAATGGAAATGTCATCAGGTAAACAGTGAGAGCTCCTGGTTGGAATGAGAAAAATACTTGGAAAAATCTGTTTTGATTGGCTTTTAGTTTTTGACAGGTTCATCATACATAGATACCCTGAAATTGTTTCCAGCAGTCTCCAGCTCTGGTTTTCAAAATCATGGTGGGTCAAAGTCAGGGGTCAGCAACCTTTCTCTAATTGATGGCCAGATGGATTCCTTTCACAGGTCCTAGGTTGTTGCCTCCTGGCTCAAGTCATCAATTTTGCTGGGAAATAAGGAAACTTGGAATTCATTTTTCACCTGAAATGAATTTCAGTCAGTTTCCAGTAGTAAAAAAATCAGTTTTCATGAAATATTAAAATTTAGAATGAAATTAAGATGATTTGCAAATAAATTTATGGATCTCACCTGATGGACCAGATGGCCTTTCTCATGTATCCCCTATGCAGTTTTCCTTTAAATGTCTGGAATTTGGTATATATGGTTTCTCCTTGGTTTGTCATGCATATGTTGTAGGAATTGACAATTTTCCACCAACAGTTGATACATAGAGGAGACTTACTTTTTTGACTACCTTAGAGAAAAATGTGGGAGACAATGGAGCGGGACCCAGTGTTTGCCCGTCCGAAGAATGAGGAGAGCCTGGAGGAGATGCGGGCGAGGACATTCCGCTGCCTGAAGCGGATACGTGAGTACAACTTCCTCCCCGAAAACGAGGCTTACCGATGTCCCCAATTGATCATTGGGTACGTCGTGGCGATGGGGTTGTACGACTGGTCCCTGCTGGCTCGCAAGTTCCTCGCCGGGGAGTTCTTCATCTCGGCCCTGAAGGGCCAGGGCACCAAGCGGCACGAGGAGTTTGCCCGCCGCACCACCAACTTCGAGGTACAGTCGTGTTCCGATCTGTCGAGGTTTACTCTCGTTTCTCTCTTTTTTTTCATAGGCACCCAGTGATATTTTGGGCCAAACAGTGTTTCTCATGCTTGGAAAAGGTTCATTTGTCAGTCATAGGCTTACTATATTTTGAACAGCCAAAAAGAGTATACTTAGATGTTGGACAGGAATTTGAAGGCAAAAAGACAAACGTGCAGCATAATTATCTGAACATGTAGTAACCTATGGGGATGCCTTCTTCCTGGTCAGAAAGCTAAGAAAGAGGACATGTCTGGGAGAAACCAGGCATATGGTAACCCTAGTTAGTCATGCCTGAGAACCTTCCTATCCCAACCTTTAACAGAATGAAAATTTGTGCAGGTTTTGGTGACTTTTTGCAAATTATTTTATATTCTCCAAGATTTGAATAAAAATTGCATATTACCTTGAATATTATCTTAAATCTTAAATCACATGCAAAGTTGTCTACCCATATTGGATGTATTTCATGTTGTGCATGAACACCCTGTACTTTATGTTAAATAAAAATTCATTGGTGTAAATATTTAAAAATAGAAGCCAATCAGTATAAGTATGTGATATATAGTCTGAGAACTGGCTTTGGAATGTGATTCACTTCAGTTTAAAATATTTGAATTGCCATCCATGCAGCAAAAGTATTAGCCACATTTTTCATTTTCTTTCCAATGAAACTATATGTAGGTGCTAGGATGCTTCGCACTGACAGAGCTGAGCCACGGGAGCAACGTGAGGAGCATGCGGACGGAGGCACGGTACGACCCGAAGACACAGGAGTTTGTCCTTCACACCCCCGACCACGAAGCCGCCAAGTGTTGGGTTGGAAACATGGGTTAGTTTGTTTAATCGTCCAACAAAGTTGTTGATGTGATGTGGATATTGCTTGAGCTATTCTGCTTTTATGGGAATTGTATAATGACAGGGGAATTGCTCATTAATGCCCTTTCTCATCTTAAGCTCGGGAAATCAAATGTAATTGTCTTGTTTGCTTTCTTTGCTTGTTTATAAAACTTTCCTTGATCTATTCCATGGTGATTTCCTAATCTGTCTTGAATAATTAGGTTTTCTTTGTCACTTGTGACTTTGTTGCTGTGGACTGCATGTATGGTTTTTCAAGTTGGCTTCATCGTTGCAGGGAACACAGCAACTCACGCTCTTGTGTTTGCCCAGTTGTACACCCCTGACAATGTGTGCCATGGTCTGCATGCATTTGTTGTGCCTCTTCGTGACATGCAGACCCTGCTTCCCCTCCCTGGTGTCTCTGTCGGTGACATGGGCCCCAAACTCGGTCTCAATGGCATCGACAACGGGTACCGATCTTTGTTTTCCTGTCTTCATTTCATTAATGAAGTTTATCTGTGATAGTTCATTTTGTCCTCTGCTTTATCTGATTGGGCAATTGTTTGACATATATTCATTAATTGGAAATGTACTATTGCATCTCATTAACTAATTGTAATAAATGATTTTTGCTTGGTGGATGTATGGATGTGCAAGAAAAAGGAGCTCATGAATGCTAATTCATTTGTTGCTTGTAGGTTTCTGGAGATGAAAGGAGTGCGCATTCCCAGAGAGAACCTGCTGAACAGAGTCGGCGATGTGACTCCCGAGGGGATGTACGTTTCTCCATTCAAGAACCCTGGACAGCGCTTTGGTGAGCACGTGTTGAAGATGATTGTACGCTGTGGGGTCTTTGATGCTCTTCTTTGCTGAGATTTCTTTAATGAGTTTTGCCAATAAGGGAAATGCAGATAATAGATAATAATAATGCAAGTCATGGGATTCCATCAATACACGTGGGATGTGACGCCGATTGCTAGTGGAAGGCTGTTAAATTTACTTAGTGATGTTCTTTTGTGATCTTTGTGAATTTAAGACATTTGGCATGTACAATTTTGGACATGTCTCTAGCTGTCTCGTTTATTCTGATCGGACAGGGGCAACTCTGGGGAACCTGTCCCTGGGACGAGTGGCAATCGTGTGGATGGCTACGGCTAACCTGCAGAAGGCCCTCACCATTGCGATCCGCTATTCCTGTGCCCGCAAGCAGTTCGGTCCCCAGTCTCATGTAGAGGTCCCAGTCTGGGAGTATCAGCTTCAGGTGGGAAAATCCTATGCTCTGGGGATATCCGTTATCTGTTGGAAACTCATGCAGCAGTTTGAAGTGCATCTGAAACATTTGAAGCTTACCAATAGTAAGGAATTCTTTGTGGACCTTAACACTAATCAAAATTTAAATTGATTGGTATACACATAATCCCTATGGGTGAGCGATCAGGTTACAGGGTAATAATACCATGAGTCTCCATAGGTAATAATGCAATGCCTCTTTCTATCTGACCCGGTAATATGTTGTTCAGTCAATCATTGAAAAGTGGAGGGAGGTGTGGAAGCTAGAAAGTTTCTGCTAGTAAGAGGATGAAAGTCAAGAGTTTCAGACTATTACCACAAAAACTTCATCCTGCTCTTGAATGGTCTGAGGAGAGAGAGGCCAGGAGAATTATCCTTGCCAAAGGGAGTGGATGCCATTTGGCCTTTTTCCCTTCACTCATATCTTGTGTAGTTTTGATTCTTAAATTCTTAAAAAAAAAAACTATATAAATTCTTCCTGCATCATTGCTTTGAAGTGATCTCTTAGTTTGGAAGTTTTTTGTACTTAGGAAAAATAACTTCAGAAGTGTTCATGAAGTTGATAAAGTGAGTGATATGATCAAGATACCATAAGAAAAACAGAATGAATACAAATGATGAATATAAATCTGATGGTTATGGTCATGTCCTTGCAGAGGTGGCGGTTGCTACGTTACCTGTCGGCAACATATGCCCTGCAGGCATTTGGGAGCAGCTTCTTTGATGACTTCATGGAGTTCCAGCTTCAGCTCATGACTGGGTCTTCATCCAAGGAACAACTTGTGAGTCTCCCTTCTTCATTTGATGCAAGTCCAGGGCTGCTGTCTTTTTGATTCAAAACAAGTAAATAAAATTTGAAAAGAAAACAGACCTTGAGAATGGCTTGAGATCTTCTTGTACAGTAAAGTTCCTCCTTGTGCAGCCTTTCATTTTAGCATGTGCAATGGCTTCACACAATAAACATTCTCAAACAAATCTCTCATTTGCACTAATTTAATCAAACCAGTGTCTTACCCAATTTCATGGTAGAACTTCTGAAATGTTCAGCAATGTTTCCGGACAGCAAACCTTCCAGAAAACCAACCATGCATCCACTTACCAAAATGCCTATTTTTTTTTTGGATGTTGTAGCACAAACATTCAAAAGATAAAACTGATCTCACGTTATAGCGTATGCCACATAGAAAGAAAGAAGGTTCTTTGGTCTACATCTTGGAAGAAGCCATATCTAACTTCCTTCAAATACAAAGGGACTTTTGGTTTGAGACTGGGCTAGCGACATAGCACAGGTCAGCATAGGTTCACCAACTTCTGAAACTGTTCGGGGAGTGGTTTTAGTGTTATTGCATCCCCTGTGGTGAACTTTGCTAAGAGGTCAGGGCAGAGTTCATAATTATGTCATCCCTTGCAGTGTCACTGCAATGGGTTTTTTTTTTTTCATTTTGTTCAGAGTCCTTACCTTATCCAAAATAAGCTACTATATTTATTATGGTGAATTTTATACTACTGGATTATATAGTTAGATGGATTTCTTCCCCTACCATAGACACAAATGGGAGCTGAGCTACATGGGATTTCATCAGCGGGCAAGCCATTGGCAAGCTGGTGGGCTCAGGATGCGATCCAAGAATGCCGTGAGGCCTGTGGGGGGCACGGCTACCTCCGGGCGGCCGGAATCGGGATCCTTCGGGAGGACAACGATGGCAACTGCACATATGAGGGGGACAACAACGTCCTTCTTCAACAGACGTCCAATTTCCTTCTCCTCGTTTGGGAGGGTATCCAGCAGGGTCAGAAGAATGTGCCTCTCCCCACTTCTGTGGCCTTTCTCTCTCGTGCTCCCAAGATCAAGGTGGAGACTTTCTGCCCCAAGGATTTTGCTCAACCTCATCTCTGTGCTGGTGAACATTTTTTTTCCAATTTAGTCTATCACATTTTCATAGTGTAGGGTAATTTTATTATTTTCATGCTGTGGTGGATTGGTCTGGTATTTTGCTTTTGGGATGCTGATTATCTTGAATAATAATTCTTTATGAGTTTCAATTGTTGATAATTTTAAATGCCAATGAATGTAGTGAACTACTAGATGTTGTGGTACTAGATAGCTACCTGGAAGTATTTCCATGCACTACCTTGTGCACTATATTGTAAATGTGCTGAATTTGTTTTTTAACTTAAAAAGCGCCATAATTATATTCATTTTGTCTGGAAAATTTAAGGTGTTGGGAAGACATGCTAATTGAAACATATAGTATTCCTTGGGTAGGTTTTTTAAACTAAGACATCTCTGGCAGTGGTATTTTTTTAAATATATTATTCATGCAACCTTAGAGTACATTTCAGTATGGAAATGTGCATTTACTTATGAAAACATTCACAGTGGGAGAAGGATTAGCAAAAAATTGACACTGGAAAATGGTTAATGCATGGAAAATTCTGCTCCCACAAGCCAAAATGATGAAAGATTGAACTAGCATCACTTGAATTAATGCCTATATTACTAAATATGAACTTTTCTAAATCCATCAATGAATCTGCCTAATATCACCAGCTTGTGTTTAGTGACCATATGTATGCAGGGTGTTCTATAAATTTGTTTACTGAGGGATTTTCTGCTATTCTTACTTAAATTAATGTAATTAATGTGTGTGATTTTGTTTCATTATTAATTGCCATTATTGTTACGAGTTTTTATTTTCATTCTAGGTGAAGGAAGATGCATAATTAAAAATGTATTCCTGGCATTTAAATTAACAACGAATTTAAAGAGAATTTTGCATAGCTGAAAACCGCTTGGTAAACTGACTAATGAAACACCATGTATATATGGATCATTTTACTGGGCATTTCAAAAGTCACTTTTGCTGTTCATGGAGGTTAGGAATTACTGATTGTTTTAACCCACATGGTCAAATGGGTCTGCACAAAAAAATGTAACAATGTGGTGTCCATCAGTTTCCTTGAGGCAGTCTTCTGAACACTGAAAGTGACTTTTGAAATGCCCTGTATATAATTTGAAGGCACTCGATGTTGCCAATAATTGATTTGTGGGTAAGTGACTTTCTGCTGCTGGTTACACGTTCCATTTCTTTTCAGTTGGAGTGCGAAAGGCATACGAGTGGCTGGTGGTGCAGCTGCTGGAGAAGAGTGAGAGGCAGCTAGCCTCGGGTGGAGAACGGGATGCGTTCTGGGCGCGGTCCAACTCCCAGGTCTATGGGCTACATGATGCTGCCCTGGCCTTCATTGAGGTATTCTTCACTTTCCTCTTGCTCCCATTTTGTTTTCAAGGCCAGAATTGCTTTTAGAAAGTTGACTTCCATTGGAGGTATTCACAGGTTGAGACTGGAAGCATAGACCTGATTGGACACTCACTTATGGAGAAAACTAAGTGGCAGTGAAAGCTCTTTTTTTTTGTCCTTTTTTTTGTCTAGGAAATATTAGTCTTGTCTATGGCATATTAGTGAATGGACACAAAATAAAAGAGAACTAATATGTTGTTTAAAATGCATAAAGACAACTCTTGATTTGGACTGGGACTTCTAGAAATTTCTATGTGAGAGATCCAATAAACCATAAGGTTTCAAGAATGACAGTCTAGTAGGGTTTCTCCACCTTACCTTTGACTGTATTTACATTAGTATGCACTGCATGGCTTTTAAAGGTGATTGCATTAAGGAAGATTTGAAGCTAGAGGAACTGGATTCTATAAAACATGCCGATATGCATCATTCATACCCTTGGCTCTTCCTCGTCTCAATTTTCTATTGTCCAATCTACTTCATATGTTGTGCAATTTGAATCATACTGACATCAGTTAATGAGTCATCGTATCAGTTTATGTTTAAGTGGTAATAGTAATTTTTAGTAGTGAAAGAAGGCATGCTTTAGTGCAGACCGCTGTTGACTTTTAAGAGCTTATGGGAACAAGGAAATGGCATGTAGGTTCTTGTGTGCATAAATGGATTTGACCTCTTGTTTTTCCCTAATCAGTGTCATTCATGCGAGAATGTCTTGTTTTCAGGGTGAGGTGATGCGACGATTCGCGGAGCGAATCCAGAATTCGGGAGCAGGAGGAAACGAGTTGCTCGTCCTTCGACGCCTCGAATCCCTCTTTGCCCTCACCTGCCTTGAGCGGCACCTTGCCACCCTATTTCAAGGTGTGTCCCATCAGGGTCTCTTTTTTTTTAAATATGCAATATATTGTATTTGTTCTGATGATTCCATTTGCTGGCAGATTTTTTTAAAGTTCTAGTATTTGGAGTTAATTTTTATCACTTTTTTCATGATTTTCATACTTTGATTATAATTTAATTTTCTTCACTCTTATTTTATGGTAAAAAAGAAAAAGAACAGGCTTATTAATTGACATTTATTGTTGGGGTGCATTCAGATGTAATTTATGGATTTGGATTGTTTTGAACCTTCTGATTTGGTTTTGTGGTAAGGAAAGTGGTAAGATGGTCAATTGGTTCACTGCTCAACAGGAACATGATGCAATTGATGTGTGGTTGCATTGGTGCTTCATCAATGCTTTAGGTTAAACACTTCACCCTTGGTAAGAGTCATGTGGTAATCATTGATGACTCCACTATGCTGCAAAATGCTTCAAATTTCTTTTTGGAGTTACAGTGCTTAATATTAGATTCATTAAATTAAGCTAAATGAAATCTCAAGTCTTCTTCCTGTGGTCTTTTCTTTCATTATCCCTAGAGCTCTTGCATCTCACTGTTTTGGTGTGAGCCTGAAGCACTATGCAATACCGTCACTTATCCAAGTACTTCCCGTTTCCATCAGTGGGTGTACTGGTTGCAGTGTAGATACTGAATTGAAGTATATATTTTCATTTGGAGCTGGTTTTTTAATATTCATGTTGCTATGCAATCCTAGCTTTAAAATAATAATTTGGAAGTTCCCAATCAGAGGAATCACTTAACTTCACTCTTGCGATTTCAAACTCAGCCAATTGAAGAATCTTTGTGTTGAAGTGAGTAATGAATTACTGTTTTGAAGTTGAGAAAAGCATCTGTCTTCCATTTGTCATTGTATTTGGAAATAAAAGGCATCATTAAGTGACCTACTTCTTATCCGAATTACTATTTGCTTCATGGATAGTGCTTTTCTTATTTGCCACCCCTGAGATTTAGACAGCTGGAAGATGAGCCAGTTCTGTAACTTTCTTCGCTCTATAGGTGGATACTGCAGAAAGGAGGAGGATCCCGAAGGACTGATCCAGCGGAACATCCTTCGTCTGTGTGACGAACTCAAGGATGATGCAGCTGCCTTGGTTGATGTCTTTGGCATTCCAGACTTTGCCCTCAACTCTTGTCTGGGCAATGCAGATGGCAAAGTGAGTCCTTGTATTGATATTGAACCATCCTTTTTTTTTTCATTTGGCAGGTCTCAACCTGCCAAATGGCTCATTGCATCTTTCATAACTTAAAATATTTGTCACTTCTATGTATCTGTTCAAGCATGAAATTGGAGGGAGTTAATTAAGCTAAAGAAACAGTTGAGTGTCTTGAGGCCCAGATCAAAGGGAACTGCTGCTGATTAATGGCCTAGCAAGACCCTTTCCCACAGGTTGATAAACCCTAAAAATCTGTCGGTCTGTTGTATCGATCTCGGATATTTGCTGGTAGTCCCTCTTTCCCACCCCCATGGCAGTGATGTTTGCCTATGTCTGAAGGCCTGTGAAACTGATTCATGTTCCATCCCACCTGCCTCCTACTCCTCCATTTAAATTTCTCTTGAAAGGGACTGCAGTGATCCATCTGTCCATTGGTTCAAATTGATATGCTTTGCATGTTACCTTGTCGTGAATGTGTCGTAGTAATACCTGTAATAATAAGCATGGTGTACATGTGACTGTCTTAGCGATTTTTTAATGGCAGTGCTCCTTATCAGTGATGATTGAAAGAGATGTTCCTTTTTTTTGGCAGATATATGAGCACATCTACAATTCATACCTGCAGTTTCCAGGAGTGTTCTCACGTCCCAGTTACTGGAAGGAGGTCACTCAGCCCCGGGCTCGTCTGTAAAGCCGACTCGTTGTCCGCATCGTGTTTCATCTGGCATTCCTCTGTGATCCGTCTCTGTGACAGATTTTTATTCTTGACATTGATATTTCTATTCGGATCGGTGCATTATATCCGTCCGGTGTTGATATTTCTATTCGGATCGGTGCATTATATCCGTCCGGTGTTCTTTTTTATAGAAGGGGAGACTCTTGATTAGAATGACTTTGGGGATATGAACATTCTATTTTGCCTCGGGAATCTATGCATTTTCGTGTCTTCCTTGTCCTGTGATATATGTGATGAGGTTCTGGAGGAGTATTCAATAAATCTACTTAATATTTCAGCATGTGTGGGTTTTTCACTATGCTCTTCTCACCAGCAAATGCTCTTGTGTTTTTGCCGAAATTACCTTACTGGAATTTATCCCTCTGCGTCACGGCATTATTTTTTGCGATTTTTTTCTTTAAAGCGGTTTTAAGTTTCACAGTTTTAAGTTGCCCTTAATGTTGCCAAGGAGCGCCTAAATTTATTTCCAAAATTGTGGCTGCCTGCTACTGGTTGAACCAGGCATGTGTTTCTAAACACCTCTGTGACTGAAAGGGAAACGAATGAAGAAAACCCTCCATGTACGTTCAGAAGTGAGCCTATGTTTTTGCTTCAGAAACACGGAAAACAGGAAGTCCACTTCAGATGAAACTGCTGAAAGCGGTTCCGATAGCTGTTGAAGCACAGATTTACTCGTCACTTAATGCATAAAAATTTTCTTACATTTCGTAAATATTGGACTTCAGCGGATCAAAAGGAAGAGACTTCAATGGGTTTTATATCATCATTGTTCGTTTGCAGCAACCCTCCATGGCGAAGGAAGAAAAATTTGAATATTCGTGCTCGAATAACTGCTCGGCAGTTGCTATGCAAACAAACAGATCAATGATGTCATAAAAACCCAATTGTGTCTTTTTGTGTGTCTTTCGTCTTTCTTTTTTGTGTCTTTCGACACAAAAGCCATTTGAATTTTTTTTTTTCAAAAGAAAGTCGTTTTTCTCCAAAAATGAAAAAGCCAGTACAATTGTAAAATATATCGTGACTTTTCGCGCATAATGTACATGAAGACAGATTATGGCCCCTAACTCGCCAAAAAAAAAATTGTTTAGTGAAGAAGTTAAATAATTTCAATCAGCCCGTTGACAAAAATGCAAGTATGAATGCAATCGTTTTTAAAGAATTCGATGTTTCCGTTGCAAATCCTGCTAAAGGAAGGACAGAAATTTTCATTTAATTATGTTTACATGGTTAATTTCCGTAGGTGTTTCGCCGGTGCTCCTTCCCGTCTTGCCAGCATCGAGCCTCAAATCTTAAGTGTATTGTGTATCAAGTGAAGACGATGCAAATCGCACGCTTTCAATGCACGCGGATTCCTCTCTCTCTCGAAAGAGAAAAGCAAAATCAGGAGAAAACCGATCTTTTATTGAACAACATGGGAGGGAAGAAGAGAAGAACCATGACTAGCCCCAAAAAGCCACAGCCATCCGCGACGGATGGAGAAACGGTGCAGAAGGGAGACGGCGAGAGGGACCCGTCCAGCGGTGCCGGGGGGCGGGGCGGGGCGGGGCGGGGGAGCCTCAATCAGCGGCCGTATCCTCTGCAAGGCGATGGGATCAGAATTAAGATTATTTCAATCATTTGAAGATTTACTGGCATTAATGTATGAATTTTTACGTATTGATATATTTATGTATAAAACTCAACGTGTACTTTAAAATTAATTTATTCTATTAAATGAAGTTATTTATTTATTTTATTTTATTTTGTTGTTTTCCTTCGCACAAGCGTCCTGCAGCCTCTTCGACAACTTCAACGAAGACTTCGTTCCCACAAAGTCTCACCCGAAACTGGAGGAGGAAGAAGACGAGGAGGAGGAGGGGCGCTTCTTCTTCTTCTTCTTCTTCTTCTTCTGCTTCTTCTTCTTCTTCTTGCCGTAGCCTCCGCCGCTGCTGCTCGAGCTCGAGCTGCTGCTGCTTGGGTACCTGCAGGTCCCAAAAGAAGCAAATCCCGAGTTAAGCTTCGCTGCGACATGCGACATTTTCGTTCGCGCCTTAGATAACTTTTATTGTCTGGCTTAGTATCGACACTAGTGAACCAAGGCAAAAGCTAGTCAGTTAAAAATACCAAATATGTATTAACTTAAAAAATAAAAATTCTGAAAGTTTTCTCTAAAAAACAAGACCATGCGGCAACGGGCAACGCTCGGTGACGATTAGAAAGACATATTGGATGAACTTTCTTAATACCCTCTCTCGTTAGGAAAGGGAAGTAAAAACAGACCATTGGGCGACAGGATCGGGATTAGCATGAGGATCGGCGACTGCTTTCGCTTCTGGATCTGCATCCGGATCGCCTAGCACGAGGAAGGCTTCCAACAACACCAGCAACACCAACCCGATACCCTGCTCCATTCGGCAAGGATACGGGAAATATAGCACGTCGAAGTAGCAAAACCGAAATCTGAAGAATGAACGGTGACTCACGATGAGTTTCATGGCGAACGCCGTGTGGAGTCGTTTGAGAGCGAGTGGACTTCGAGGATGGACTGAGAATGCCAGCGGAGGGACGGGGTTAATATAGGGATTTCAAGACGGAAGAGGACGGGATAGGCGGCGATTGCATCATTCGATGCAACCAGATGGTGCGGATGCAGCAGCTGATGGGAGGAGAGGAGGACGATAGCGAGGAGAGAACGGGGAAGTGAAGGTTTTCCCCACTTACGCCCTTCCCTGCTGAGTCCTCCCGTTCTTCCGGCTGCGCGTGTTCCGCCTTTTCCGCTCCAATTTATGATCGTCTTCCTTACTGTCCCGCCATTTCGTTTCCGGCCGTCCAAGCGAACGCTACGGCGCTCCGGACTCCCAAGTAATTTCTGTTTTAAATGGTGAAACTTACGACGAATCGAAACCGAGCGATCTCGGCACTGAGATGAATGTCAAATCATGCATTTCTCATGAAATTATTTTTCGATCGAAAAAGTTCATGAAACACTATATATATATTATTAAGTCAAGCAACATGCTTGGATTTAACTCATCCAACATAATGAGTAAAATTGTCAAAAAATGGCTGGATTTTATCGTAAATCGTGCGATCGCAAATTTTTAATTGCGACAAGAAATTTGCTTCCAATTGAAGGGATTTCAACAGACCTTCAAGTTCTACCTCCTCTTCCGAATTCGCTGATTATTTTAAAGTCAGATTAAATCTTTTTTTTCATTTTAGCAGAATAAATTGGCTTTGGATAAAAAAAAAATTTTAAGGTGCAGCCGAATTTTGCACGGCCACGGCTCAGCGAAAGAGGCGTTAAGTTCTCGGGAATGGGAAAAAAAAAGAGGATATTGTTGGACAATATGATGCGACTTTCTATGATCGCTTTAGTGCGGCGCAGACTTCACGCGCGATGGAGCGGAACGGGCTTGTATCATCTGCGGGTCGTCATTCCGACCTGTGATGGATTCTAATGCAATTAGCATATGAGAAATGCAAAAATTCGACATTGAATTTTTTGTTCGTTTGCATCCAACATTTATGGAGCTCGGGTTCTTTGAAAATAAAATAAAGACTAGCGGCCTGCGGCCGCTACGCTGGCCGTCTAATAGGTGGAAATTTGAACCGTCTATTGTGAGCATAACGTCTCCTTCACAATCCTCTGTTCACCTCATTTCCCATTCGGAACTGAACCGCTTCATTACATGTATATACTTGTAGCTTACAGTACACAGGGAGATTCTGTTCCTAAGCACCATCATCACGATATTCCAGCTGATTGCCGCAATCGTTCATTGTGAACGGTTTAGCACGTTTCCATGAGACTCAAGACGACTTTGCTGATTTCGTCTCCCTATCATATTCAATACTCTTGCATCACCGATTAGCTCATGTGCTATTTGCGTTAGCATATAGTACAGACACCAATGATTCTGAAACAGTACGGACCATTTCCAAGAACTTGTTCGAAGGCACAAAGGGAATTTAGTGCATGTGCGACACAATGCTAGCGACTAACTCCAGAAAATGCCTCGCCACCACATTACCCTAAGGCTCTGAAAGTGTTGCTCACTGGTGCTAAAGTGAGTTGCGGCAGGAGCATTTTTCCGTCGTGAAACAAATGCCTCCTCCCTACATCAAAATGTACAGCCTGACAGTGGTCGCTGCGCAAACGACTGTAGTGATTTGAGATGGCATGGAGAGGCCTAACATGTCCCGAATTCCGTGGTGTAATGGTAGCACACCTGACCGACAAGCAGGAGGACCGGGTTCAATTCCTGGCCGCCCCCCGGCTTTCGACACCTGAATGCAGCGTTCATTGCATCAAGTTGCTCAGCAGGCTGCATGGCTCTCTTATTCCGGAGCTCAGCATTCGCTGCCTCTCGCTGTTCAGCGGTCTCAGCGGCCCTACGCACATCTGCTTGCTGTTCATCACTGATTCTGGCCATTACGGCTAGCACCGATTTAGGCACTTCGCATCGCAACTGCAGTGGCAAACGTTGTTTCCGCGCCAGCACCAACCGTTTCTTACCAGCAACAACTGCCTCATCGCCGTCCTGTGGGACCTCCTTCAACATTTCTCATTCGCGTTCAACCTCACCTCGCAAAAATCGCCACCATTTTGATGGGAAGTGCACCTCGTTTGCGCGACATATGAAGAGAGACTTTTTAGACCATTATTTCGACTTTGAAACGCAAACAGAAAAAAAAATCACTTGAACAAAGAATGTATTCAAATGAAGAACTTGCAGTCAGTGAAAACGTGACACTCATTCAGATATTACCACCCTTTGACACAGCGAAGTATGAAGCCTACGGTCCAGACCGATATAGTTCGATGGACCTGGCGCTTTGAGAGGTGGATGGCCTTTGGCCCGAAGCGACATTGCCTCGCCTCGCGCGCTGGGGTGACATCCATTCGCGACAATTCTTGGGTCCTTCGAATTAAAGTATGAGATGAAAAAAATTGAATTTTCGAGGAAGAAGGGAGGACGAATTCGTTCGGTGCGGCGGGGACTGGCAGAGGCGAACGGCGGCGGGATCCCCTTCCCGCGAGGAAGCGGAAAAAATATATATATAATACGAAATTGAATAAATTCTTATCAGCCTACTCTTCGTTTTAGAAAGCACTCCGATTCTCTTCCTGCAATTTCGACACTTCTTTTTCCAAATTTGGCACCTCCTCTCCATCATCAGCATCTTTTATTTCGGTCCTTAAGGTTCACGAAGACTTTGAAGGACATCGGCGACCCTTCGGCGACTCCTCGGCAACCCCTCGGCAACCCCTCGGCGACCTCTCGGCAGCCTCCCTGGAGAATTTTGGAGTCGATCAAAATTCCTTTTTTTTTTGTCGCAACTTGAAAACGTTGGTCCACCATGTTTGACGAACCATATCGTCTTCGCAGCCTCATTATCTTTAATTAATCGATTAATTTAATTAATCGAAATCCAATGATCCGTTCCCTTGGGATCAATTAGCAAAATTTGGGCATTTGCCCGAATTATCCATCTAAAAAAAAAGAGGGCGATAACCTCCCTCTAGATTAACCTAATTTCTGACCTAGCCTCAAATGTTCTTAATTTGAGTAACGCTAACGATTGACTATTGAGTAACGGTGATTTGGACTAGTAACTTGAGCCGGTTTTTTTTTAACGGTTGGTATTTAAATGAGAAATGCATATTCTTAATAGTTCGGCTGAACACTATCAATAATCAATCAATCCGAAATTCATGAGAAAAAATTGTCGAGTTTTTGCCGAAATTCGTTTTAATTAGGACATTTTACTCGACGAACTTCATGTTTTTTTGTTGTGTTGTTGTTGTTTATTGTTTACTTAGACGCCGGGAAAGCGCGTGCCAGGACTTTCCGCCCATTAACGTCGAGTTCCCACGGAATGGATCGCCTTGACAGCTGGGCGAGCCACGGTCCCACATGGCGCGAACCGCGAGCCCATCTCTCGATTTCTCGGATCGACTCCGTTTTCGTGAAAGTCCCGCAAAAAACGCAGAGGGGGAAAAAAAAACACCGGCCACCCACAAGACGAAACGAGGAAGACGGCCATAAATCGGGGAGGAAAAGGCGAAGCACACAGCCGGAACGACAGGATGGACTCGAGTAAGGACAGGGGCGTCCGAGCGGGGGGGGGGAAAAGCCCTTCACTTCCTCCGTCCCTTCGCTTTCTCGTCCTCCTCCCTCTCATCAGCTGCTGCATCCGCACCATCTGGTCGCATTGCATCATGCAATCGCCGCCTATCCCGCCCCCTTCCGTCTTGGAATCCCTATATTAACCCCGTCCCTCCGCTGTCGTTTTCAGTCCATCCTCGAAGTCCACTCGCTCTCAAACGACTCCACACGGCGTTCGTCATGAAACTCATCGTGAGTCACCGGTCATTCTTTAGATTTCGGTTTTGCTACTTATATGTGCTATATTTCCCGTATCCTTGCCGAATGGAACAGGGTATCGGGTTGGTGTTGCTGGTGTTGTTGGAAGCCTTCCTCGTGCTAGGCGATCCGGATGCAGATCCAGAAGCGAAAGCAGTCGCCGATCCTCATGCTAGTCCCGATCCTGTCGCCCAATGGTCTGTTTTTACTTCCCTTTCCTAACGAGAGAGTGCTAAGAAAATGCATTCAAGATCTGTTTACGATCGTTGCGCGTTCTCGCATAACTTCAATCTGAGAAACCTTTCATTATTTTATTTTAAAGTTCTAATTGTTTAGCGGATTTTTAGCTTTGACCTCGCTTCGTTCGTGCCAGGACTGAAAAGATACAGAACCAAAAAATTGACCGAAGCACGAACGAAAACCATTCGCATGCCAGTGACGCTTAACTTGCTTAACTTGAGGTCTGCTTACCTTGCATGTGCAGGTACCCAAGCAGCAGCAGCTCGAGCTCGAGCAGCGGCGGCGGAGGCTACGGCAAGAAGAAGAAGAAGAAGCAGAAGAAGAAGAAGAAGAAGAAGAAGAAGCGCCCCTCCTCCTCCTCGTCTTCTTCCTCCTCCAGTTTTGGGTGAGACTTCACTAACGCAAAATTTCTGTTGAAGTTCTGGAAGAAACCGTTGAAAGATATGATGTAAGAAAAGAGAAGTGAAAACTGTGGGAAATTGATAAGTATATTTATTTTGATGATTGTAAAGCAAGCATTATCTTTAATATATAAAATGCAAATGTGTCGATTGAAAAGTTCATTCAATAACACAAGCAAAAGTTAATACGAGGAAAATAAGCATGTATTTTATTGTCCCTTCGCCTTGCAGAGGATACGGACGCTGAATGAGGGCCCCCTCCCCCCCCTTCCCTCCCCTCCTTCCCCCCTTCCCTTCCCTCCCCCCCCCTCTCCCCCCCGGAGTGGGGAAATGAAGCTGCTCGGATCTCTCGATCTCTCTCTTCTGCACTGTTTTCGCATCTGTCATGGATGGGTGTGGCCTTTGGGGCTAGTCATGGTGATTCTCCTGGTTCCCGACATGTCTTTCAATAAAGTTATGCTTTTCACCTACTCTTTCTTTTATTTGTTTTTCCCACGAGATGCGTCTTCTCTGATGATCATCGGCTTTTTCTCCCATTGCGTCGTCTCCCCTCAAGAGAACAGTAGACTTGAAGCTTTAGTTTTATTGTTTATATTGACCGGATTCCCGACTCGACGAGGGGAAGATCCTCGAGAAACTATTGCGTATTTTGGCAGCAGCACTTTCTCGTAAAAGAATATTTCCTTTCCCCCCCTTTTTATGCGAGGAAAATGCCATTCGACGAATCCCATGACACTGCGAGCATTGGCCGAAACAATATGGCCACTGTGAGTGAAAATGTCAATTTTTTATTATAAAATTTTTTTATTTAAAAGGTCTTTGTGAAATAAAACTGGCGCCCTTTAGGAGGCCTTCGTTTTCAACATGACCTTTGATGCATTCAAAGTTGGCATGGTGAGGTATTTCATTCAAAGGTTCATAGTAATCCGCCTTGATCATTTCTGGCGTGGAAGTACAAAAAAAGGAACTGACGGCAGCTTGGACATTGAACCGCAGGTTCCACGAGTTGGCTTAACTTTCCGAGTCGGCTCGGCTTAACTTTCCGAGTCGGCTCGGCTTAACTTTCCGAGTCGGCTCGGCTTAACTTTCCGAGTCGGCTCGGCTTAACTTTCACGAGGTGAAGAGAATGCGGCTGGCGGTGACGCAAATGTGAAGCCATCTCAGTTACTTGTCCGTTTAAACCGCTTCGCCTGTAAGCCATTCGCACGCAGCGAGTGATAGGGGAGAAATGCGAAGGAGGAATTATATGCGATTTGCAGAGAAGGGCGGAAAGTAATGGGAATCGGGTGCGAAGTGGATTCTCGGCCCCCTCGCATTCCGATTGACAAGAATCGCAAGATGGTATTTAAATCTCTGAGCTGTTGGGGCGCGGGGGGGGGGGGACTCTCCGCGATTTTCGTGACTGATGGCCACGTCTGCCTCGACCTTTAAGGAGGGGTGGCAGCTCCCAGTTTCGCCATCTGGGCGAGACGGATTCTGACATGTGCCCGGCAGAGCCGCCGAAACATTTTTTTGATCTCGCGGCTTTGGCTTAGAAAGGGAAATCGCGGCTGGTCGTGCTGGAGAAAAAAGAAATGCGGGGGACCGGGAGGCTTGGATGAATCTCCAGGAAATTCGTCCATGTCGGACACGCGAAATCGATCTTTAAAAAATTTTCGCAGCCCTGTATTGCGTGGTGTCATTTGGTAAGACCATCTGTTCCTTCGGGAGCAGTTCGTTCAGATCCAAGTTTTTATTCATTTATTTAGCCGTACGACCTAATTTATGCATTTTACACCATCATCTGAAAATTTTGATTTTTCATAAGAACAATGATTCCTGAATCCACGAGGGACAATAGTTCCTATCCACTCCAAGTCACTTTCGGTAATTATCTTATGTGGGGGTGGGAAAGTGAAACTGGGAGGTAACCTTACCTCCCTTTTTTTTAAAAGGTTGAGACAGACGTGGTTATCAGTCGCGAAATCAACGTTAGGAAAGTCGCCTCTGTGCATCGAGATCGAAAGCCTACGGGGGCGAAAGTGGAATACACCTTCGGGCTCTGAATATCTTTACTTGTCCCCCCCCCCCCCCCAAGGAAAAAAAATTATTGTTCTTATTATTGACTGATCCTGGCCGTTTTTGAAGGATTGGAGAAGCCATCGCGCTCATCAATGGAAATGAGAACTCCGGTGGAATCGACCGACAACCGCGGTTGACACTGAGTGGCGAACGCTATTCTCTCGTGGGCGGATTTTTAGCTATCCGGAGATGCAGGATAAGCCATGCTAAGGCTTTTTCTTTGAGTTAAATCTGTGCTATATGCTATATGGCACCAAACAGAATATTTAGTGACTTTTCATCACCATGCATATTAGAAAACGGTTTGAATTCAAAGAAGAATGGTGATTCCCGAGGAGAAAATTACACAAAAATTCATATACGTAGGTGGTTCAAATATGACCGATGCTTTTCTTTCTGCAAGACGTTCTATTGAACGCAGACCAATCGTACTTTGTGGAGTTGGAGTGATAACCCGACCGAACAGGTGTGGTGGTTCACCTGTCCCATTCCCGCAATAATTCTCAGAATAGACAGGATGGTGTCTTTGGCTAGGAAAGCCTCTCACGTGCGAGTGTGGACGGCTGGTGCAAAAATTTCAAAGAAGACCGACAATCAGTATGCGACGGGGACCATGATCGGCGACCGGCTTCGGCTTCAGCATCATCAGCAACAAAAGAATTACTCGGCCATATTTAGCCCTTCTCAAGCGCAAACGTCTCATTGTCATTCACGTATGCAAAACAATATATAAAGAAATCCGAATGTTGCATATTTGCTGCGTCATTCACGTCACACAATTAGGAAGAGACCGACGAAAGTGAGAACCACGTCTGGGTCATTCTATACGAACTAACCAAATATTAATTGGGCTTGATCTGAAAAATTAATTGGGCCTGACCATCTCGAATTTCACTATTAAATTTATCAGCGATTGCACTCCATCTAACAATCCCGTTAAAAAAAAGGGAAAAAACTCCTCTACGGATGCAGTAGAGGCCGCGAAAGGAACGCCGGCCACCCACAAGACCAAAAAATAAAAACTACCATGAATCAAAAAAGAAAAGGCGGAACTTACATTAGCGGAAGGACTAGGAGAACTAAAGTGATAAAAGAGAGAGGCGTCCACTGCGGGAAAACCCTTCTCTTCCCGTCTCTCCTCTCTATCGTCCTCCTCCATCACATCGGTTGCTGCATCCGCACCCTCTGGTTACGTTGCATAATGCAATCGCCGTTTCTCCCGCCCCCTTCCGTCTTCGCGCTCCTATATTAACCCCAACCCTCTGCTGGCATTCTCAGTCTGCCATCCTCACATTCTACTCTCTCAAGGAACTCCACTCGGCGATCGTCATGAAACTCATCGTGAGTCACTGGTCATACTTTTGATTTTGGCATTGCTACTTGAATATGCTAAATTTTCCGCTTTCTTGGCGTATGGAGCAGGGTATCGGGTTGGTGTTGCTGGTGTTGTTGGAAGCCTTCCTCGTGCTAGGCGATCCGGATGCAGATCCAGAAGCGAAAGCAGTCGCCGATCCTCATGCTAGTCCCGATCCTGTCGCCAGAGGGTCTGTTTTTTTTTCTTTTTCGCATTCAGAAGCAACTTAGGGAATTCATGCTTTATAGTTTTATTATTGGCACTAAGCGTTGCGCATTCTTGAATAAGCCCCTTTTCTTATAAACCTTTCATAATATAAGCTTTAAAATTTTAATATGTATTTTAATCTTACTCTTAACCACTTCGTTCGTACCAGTACTAAGATAGTATTGAATGCTGACAAAAAAAATTGACCGAAGTGCGAACGAAAACCATTCGCATGCCAGTGACGCTTAACTTGAGGTCTGCTTACCTTGCATGTGCAGGTACCCAAGCAGCAGTAGCTCCAGCTCGAGCAGCAGCGGCGGGGGCTACGGCAAGAAGAAGTACGGAAAGAAGAAGTGCAAGAAGTGCAAAAAGAAGAAGTACTCCTCTTCTTCCTCCTCTTCCTCCTCCAGTTTCGGGTGAGACTTTTGCAGAAACAAAAGTTCCGTGGAAAATAAGCTATTGAAGGATATGATGTGAGGAGAAATGACGACGAAATGACGGAAAAACGACAGGATAAACGTGTAGAAATGAATCAACTACTTCAGATTATTTTTTATGCACTCATTCATGTTACCATAAAATATGAGTATGAAGATGAAAAACCTCATACATTGATACTAATAATTCTTAAAATGACTAAAATCATCCCTTGAACTATTTACGTTCCCTTGCAGAGGATACGGACGCTGAGAGGGGCTCCCCTGGCGATTGGAAATGAATTTGATCGCGTCTCTCTATCTCTCCCTATCCGCACTGTTCCCCATCTGTCGTGAATGGGAGTGGTTTTCGGGCTTATTTATGGTTCCTCTTTTTTGCTTCCTCACATGTCTTGCAATAAAGCTATATTTTTCATATGTTCTTCGTGTTTTTCTCGGGATGGGTCTTCATGCGCGCACATATCTTCCTACCGGCAAAGCGTCATCAACATTTCTCCCATTGCACCATCTCCCCTCAAAGAACAGTAAACTTNTAGGGAATTCATGCTTTATAGTTTTATTATTGGCACTAAGCGTTGCGCATTCTTGAATAAGCCCCTTTTCTTATAAACCTTTCATAATATAAGCTTTAAAATTTTAATATGTATTTTAATCTTACTCTTAACCACTTCGTTCGTACCAGTACTAAGATAGTATTGAATGCTGACAAAAAAAATTGACCGAAGTGCGAACGAAAACCATTCGCATGCCAGTGACGCTTAACTTGAGGTCTGCTTACCTTGCATGTGCAGGTACCCAAGCAGCAGTAGCTCCAGCTCGAGCAGCAGCGGCGGGGGCTACGGCAAGAAGAAGTACGGAAAGAAGAAGTGCAAGAAGTGCAAAAAGAAGAAGTACTCCTCTTCTTCCTCCTCTTCCTCCTCCAGTTTCGGGTGAGACTTTTGCAGAAACAAAAGTTCCGTGGAAAATAAGCTATTGAAGGATATGATGTGAGGAGAAATGACGACGAAATGACGGAAAAACGACAGGATAAACGTGTAGAAATGAATCAACTACTTCAGATTATTTTTTATGCACTCATTCATGTTACCATAAAATATGAGTATGAAGATGAAAAACCTCATACATTGATACTAATAATTCTTAAAATGACTAAAATCATCCCTTGAACTATTTACGTTCCCTTGCAGAGGATACGGACGCTGAGAGGGGCTCCCCTGGCGATTGGAAATGAATTTGATCGCGTCTCTCTATCTCTCCCTATCCGCACTGTTCCCCATCTGTCGTGAATGGGAGTGGTTTTCGGGCTTATTTATGGTTCCTCTTTTTTGCTTCCTCACATGTCTTGCAATAAAGCTATATTTTTCATATGTTCTTCGTGTTTTTCTCGGGATGGGTCTTCATGCGCGCACATATCTTCCTACCGGCAAAGCGTCATCAACATTTCTCCCATTGCACCATCTCCCCTCAAAGAACAGTAAACTTTGAGCGCAAGTTTGATAGTTGGCGAGACCAGATTCCCGCCTTTGCAAGGAGAAGATCCTTAAGACACTACTGTGGAATTTGACCATATCGACGAATTTTAAATAAACTTCTTTTCACCATTATTTACGTGTACGATGTTTCCCAACGCATCCCATGAAACTGCGCATATTGGTCGACAAAATGGTGCAGTCGAAAGCACTATAAGCAGAAATTTAAATTCATTCTAAACAAGAAAACATTTTAAAAAATGGTTGAAACATAACTTTCGTTCTTTCGGAGGTGTTCGTTTTCATTATGTCACGGGCACGGAGCGCAGTGGGTTGGATTTATGAAAATTGTCAAATATTAAGTTAAAATAAAACCTTTACCTTAACAACCACTATAATGAATTCTTTTTCAGGAAATCAGGTCCGGGCCAATTCAAATTCGAGCAGGAGTAACTAGGACGTAATTCAAGAAAGCGAAAAATATGTATTTCCAAAAAGAGTAGTATTAAAAAAAAATGCAATAGAAAATGTTATTGGAACTGACGTTTCAAAACGCCCTCCGAATTAAAACCAATTATACAAAATCCTGATTGCTTTTCTCTCTTGGAAATCAATGCAAGAGAAACAGCCGGTCCAACCCCTTTTACAATACTTTCCAACAACAATGGACTGGTATTCACTTCCATAAGAAGTTTTACGAGTTATGGGGAAAACTCACGACCTTCAAGAAAGATCCTCAGACTACAACGTTTTCCCGTTGTTGAGAGAGGAAGGTGGCCGGTCTTGGAGCGCCCGCGATGAGAAGGGTTGCCTTCTTTCCGAGTTGTCGCATATTCCTGATCTTCCGTCGCCTCGGAGTGGGGGGTCGAGGGAGGGATCTTTGACTGAGGGACATTGCACCCACTCACATGATGATGATGGCTCCTTGTATTTGGGTGGCGCATTCGAGAAGATAGAGAGAATAGAAGAACCTTCATCGGAGAGGGGAATGAGTCCTTCCACGGGGTGGCCGAGCCCAAGCACTGGGTTCGCCTCCATATCCACGCGTCAATGGATGTTTCACGTTCAACTCCTTCCGCTTCCTCCCCGCCTTGACTCTCCACTGATTCGCTGCACAAGTTGCGAGGAGGTCATAGGTTGGCATGCGTTGCAATTATGACTTTTGGGTGAATTTGTAGACGGTTCAGTGAGGTATTTCATGTGATGGTTCAGTGAGGTATTTCATGTGATGGTTCAGTGAGGTATTTCATGTGATGGTTCAGTGAGGTATTTCATGTGATGGTTCAGGGTATTCCGCGTTGACGATTTCATGCATGAAAGCTCAGTGGTACTCATGACAGAACTCAACTGAATTGTTACCCGTACCGGCTTTATCAAGTTCTCCTAAACTCGCTGTCAATTGAAAGTCATTCCTCTGGTCGTTGGGAAGAACGTTCCATACGTTTGTTCAGGTTAGTTTCGTTCTGATGAAGAGGATCCAGGTCGTTGCGATGCAAATGAAAAGCCATTTCAGTTATTTGTTCATTCAAACTGCTTCGCTTAAGGTCATTCTTAGAAGAGGTCAATGAGGGAAGGAAAAAAAAACGAGGCTGGAGGATGATAAGCGAAAATTCAAGGAAATTTTACGAAGTATTACATCAGGAAATCTGATGGGATCTCTGTAGAACAGCCCTGCGGAATCAAGTTTCTTGCGAAAGAAAACATAAACCGGCTGAAAATTTGCAGAAGGTAATTTGCACAGCCTGGCGACGCAGCAAAAGTTTGAAAAAAGGCCAAGGTCAAGTCAAGGCCAAGGTCAAGTTAAGGCCAAGGTCAAGTTAAGGCCAAGGTCAAGTTAAGGCCAAGGTCAAGTTAAGGCCAAGGTCAAGTTAAGGCCAAGGTCAAGTTAAGGCCAAGGTCAAGTCAAGGCCAAGGTCAAGTCAAGGCCAAGAAGGTCCAAGTCGCATCAGCATGCGACTTGGACCAGGACCAGCGACCGGCTCCTGCAGCAGAATCCGACCGACATTCAAAGAATGCTCATTCCTGGGAATCGACGCATGAAAGCCCATGATACCGCTTCCGAACTCGACATTCGAGAGCCTAGAAACGACATTCCGTTCCCACCCGAAATTCAACAAGGTGGGTGCAAAGAGAGGAGCCGAAGCAGCGCGTCCTCAAATGGCTTCGCGACGAGTCCAAAGATTTTTCAGGCGACAGCCGCACCAATGGTAGAAGAAGAACGTAGCAGAGGACGACGTAGGGCAAGTACCATCCCAAAATGAGATCGATAACTAAATCTATATCTATATTATATATCATAATAACGTTGTGTTCTTGCTTGTCCGGGCACCTCGCCTCTCCCGCTCGTCGAATCCGGAATCGATGGAAAGAACTTTAAAAGTCACTTTAGAACTTCGGAAAGTTCCAGATCCTCTCTCCGTCGCTCTGCGACTAAAACTGAGAGACTCGGACATAGGCGATTGGAACGAGGCTGGTCCGAGTCAGTGGCTCGGTCCCGTCGACGCATGCGAAACGTTATACGACCTGAACGATGAGAGCCGAACCTGTGCGTCGCTCACCCTGACGTCACCGTGAGGTAGGGTGAGGCGCGGTACCCGCGTGATGAGCGCATGAGAGAAGCTTCATGGAATAATACGGGAAGGAAATGTGATCCACGGTCCACGAGGAACTCTTTCCATCCATGCCATCTATTGTCACATGGAGAATAGAACCTGGATGATGTGATGGAATCACATCATCGATGATGATGTGATTAATGTCGACTTGAGGTGCAAAAGGGGAGGGGGGGGGGGGGGGACGAGGTCTCATTG
>CAJPEV010000385.1:86336-113234 GCA_905338385.1 Darwinula stevensoni
GGGAGGGGGGGGGGGGGGGGGGGGACGAGTTCTCATTGCAAGGATTCACCAGGCTCCTCCCGGCACGAACATGCGCTCTGAAGCGCCGCCAGTTCCGGCGATTCCGACATTTAGGAAATGACCATCGATAGGACGCAAGGGGAAACCGTCGACCGAGGGTTTGCATGTGGCTCTCTCGGGAGTCTTTTCTTTTGACTGCTGGCGTCCTCCTCGTAAGGTGAAATGGTTCAAATTTCAACATTGGACGATGTTCACGGGGAAATTTTTTTTTTTTTCAGTTCCATTTGATCCGTTCTGTATTTCCACTGAAACGCGAAATTCTCCTATCGAATGAGCGGCTTCGAGCACGATAGCGAAAATCTGGCAGGAAAGCATAGCGATCGCAAGCGTCATCGGTTGCTCCCGAAATCTTCACGTCAGATCGACCAACTTTTGACCGGCTTTTTGCTTTAAGTTTGGGGAGAAGGTCAGGTCCAGGTCACGTTTGATTCACCCGTGTAAATTGACGTTAATATCGTGAGTTGAGGGATAGATTCCATAGGGAAGAACTGATCTCTGTTGCCTCTTCTTCCGGCTCGCCAAGCGCGACGAGAAATGGGACTTATTTTAAATAAAAAAGTATTTTAGTAATTCTTTTGAAAGCCTCATGGTCCCTCCTCTGGGCACATTGGCAATTAAAGTGACCTTATGGGTGCTGGCAGTACGCCATTTCGCCATAAATTCAAATGAAATTAGTTGTTTATTTTGGCTATGCTTGATGGCTCCGGTCCTGTCAACAGTGTTGACAGATATTGCGCCGGAGTTAAGTCAGATTCTGACCACACTGGAGTTAGTATCGGGGTCTGGATCTTCTGCTTTTTTAAAATGCATTTACTAATTTCGGGTCGAGGACGTTAGATGAATATGATTGAGTAAATATGTCAGATCCATTTGGTTTGATGTGGAGATATTTTCAATCGGACGTTCCAAAAGAAGCAGGATGACACCAAGCTTGAAATTCATGCTTTCTAGACGCGTTCTTTCCTCACACTGTTTGGAAATTTCAGAAGTTCTTTTCTAATGAAGTTCCTGGAGAGGAAGGGGGGGTTTGGGCGGGGGGGGGGGGGGGGGGGGGGGGGGAATGATATGAGCGGAAATACGACAGAATAATCGCATATAAATAAATATGAATATGTAGATGAAAAACGTTATATATTAATACAAACAATTACTTAAATGATTAAAATTATTGCTTGATCTGTCCCCCGGCAGGATCCCCGGCGGTCGGAAATGAAGCTGCTCGGGTCTCTCCATCTCCCTCTTCTGCGCTGTTTCTTCATCGATTGTTGATGGGCGTGGCTTTCGGGGATAGCCATGGTTCCCTTTTAGCTCCCTCACGTGACTTTTAATAAAGCAATGTTTTCCATATGCTCTTTGTGTTTCGGTCTTCCATGCTCGCGCATATCCTCCTGCATCTTCCTACGAGCGAAGCGTCATCAAAATATCTCCCATTGTGCCATCTCCCTTTTAAAGTGCAGTAGACTTGAACTTACGTTTGATTGCTAGCAAGAAAAGATTCTCGACTTCGTAAGGAGGAGATTCTTGAGACATTTCTGCGGAATTTGGTAATACAAGCTAATTTTAAAGAATCAAAAATGTTCCACCATAATTTACAAGGAAAATGCTACTCAACTTATATAATTAAAACTGCACAACGGCGCAGTCGTAGGCACTATATGCAAAAATTTCTCTACAAAGATAAGTTGATATAAAACCTACTATTTCAATGAAATTGACGCTCTTTTGGAGGACTTCCTTTTCATAATAACTTTGGCGAATTTATAGCCAGTACGGTGAGGCATTTTTTTGCAATCGTTCATAATAATGCACATAGGCAATTTCATGCGTAAAAGCGCATAGGTACGTACGACAGTACTTAAGTACTTTGCGTACGCCAGTTGACATGTCCCTCGGACAGGCGTTTTCTAGTTCTCCTGACCTTCAATGAAAGTCATTCCACTGGACGTTGATCCAAAGGTTCTATGAGTTTGCTCGGCTTATTTTTCATCCAGTGAAGAGAAAGCGCTTGGCTTTCTCTTTAGTTATTCAGTTATTCAGTTAAATATTTCAGTTATTTGTTGATTTATACTGCCTGGAATTAAAGTCATTCTTAAAAGAGGTCAGTATGTGAGGGTCGCACGATAGGGATAGAGATGAAGCATTGCATCATGAAATCGGTAGGCAAATTTGGCCAACGGTGGTTTTCGAAATCCTGACCGCCTCAAATATATTTTTCCGTGTCCCCCGTGGGAAAAATTTTTTTTCGCTCGTATTAACAATGTGAACTGCCGCCCTTGGCGTGGACATGAAGGCTGAGCGTTGAAGGTGGCGTTAAAGGTTGAGAGAAGCCATCCGACCGACGTTCATCATAGGAGGGGAGAACTGTCGCGGAATCGAGTGGCATCCTCGGGCTTGGAGGATATCGAGCAACTGGCGCTGTTCGCTCGGGGACGGATTTTTAACTCTCCGACGAGAAGGGAAAGCTCTTCGTATACTATTAGCTTGGAAAAGCTCGTCGAAAAATCTTCTGTTTTCTGATGAGATGCGAGTTTTCGCATTTACCCATGATTGTCCTGAAATTAGTCACCTTCCGCATCCACATATTTTTTGCCAGCGTTCAGACAAGAGATGGATTGTGTCCCGGAGTTATTTCGTTTCCGCGTCCACGAGTGCCCTCGTCGCAGCCATAACCAATTTTTTTTGCTTTTTGGAGAACTTCTGTCGCTTGATTGCCTGCTCCATTCGTGGAGAAACCCAGAGTCGCACTGTGCTGTGTCGGGGGATACGGTGGATGTTGTGACGCAGGCGCCTTAGGGCTGCTTAGGGCCTTGAGAGATCGAAAAGTTTGGGCATTGTCGCGAAGCAGCATCCACTCCGGAGAAGCCCCCAGATACGGCAAATCGCATTTCGCGACCGTCCCAGAATCTCACAGAATATCTACGAATTTACCCTTTCTTCATCTGTGAAGAAGTCCTGAGGAATCACCAGGCGGATGTCAAAGAATACCACTTTTCCCATCGAAATGAAGACATTGTCCTGCTGATTGACGCTGTGGACAGGGGTCGTATAAAAAACTCCATTTCTCGTTCCCAGAGTTGATTTTGAGGTGCTGAGGACATTTTAGGACATTTTTAGACACAGGAAATTTTAGCATATCGTAAAGATGCATTCCATGAAGAACAATAGCAAGGATTATGCCGCCCGAAGCACGTGGCAGTGACGTCCATCGATGTCGCAGAACATCGGAATGCGACGTTTTCGAACGATACAGCAACGTTGCATGGACGTCATGCGTTGCTTGAGTCGTTATATATCGTTATCCTCACCGTAGTTTCTTTACTTTAACGTGGTTTCCTGCTAATATACTTTCATTTTCCGCTGATTCCGCACTTCGTACGTCGTGGAATGAAGGCAAGCCCTGAGGCGAAAGTGACCTCTTCTCATTCCAATGAGAAATGCGAGGATAAGGGCTTTGCAAAAAAATTAGCCTATCTTCCTGGATGAGAATTATCTGAAAGGCAATGCAAAACTAGATTCGATAGGTTCCAGGTATCCATGAAATGTTCAGACGATTCAATTTCAATCTTTGCACGTGAAAATTCAATCTCGGAGGTGCAACATTTTTTGCGAAATTGCGGAATCACACGGAATTTTCCTGCTATTTGTGCGGCCCGAGATCGACTCTCAAGAACGGGTATTGGAATTGCACAGTGAGGCCTTGGGAAGCGTGTACCTCGAGGGTGATAGCATCTCAAGCATGGACACGCACGGATTCACGGGAATGAGTGGGTCCTTTTAGGCTATGACACGGTCGGTTATAATCCTCTTTCACTCTGCCATAGGAACAGGGAGAACCCCCACGGCGTTAGACTGCGGCCTGGCCTGGATCGTGGTGGAGCCAGACTTCTTCTGCAGCTCAGAGGGGGAATGCGACAATGGAACGGGTTTCCAAGATTTCCATTTCAATGCGATTCAAAATGACATCAAGGTGGATGTCATCTTGGACGATTAGATTGCCTTGGACCCCATGCTATGAAATCACATTGAATTCCCATGAGGAGCTCAGTTTAATCAATCCTCAATAGGTATTTTAACAATCTTCCAAAAGTTCAACCAATTTTAACCGCAACAGGAAATGAGGGGATATTTTCTTCAGATCAAATTTTTTGGAAGGATCGTTGTCCACTAGGGAATTTTAGTTCAAAACTTCAGAACAGACCAAGAAAAGAGTGAAACCATTGCTCCATCGATGGACAAGTCGTGAAGAAAGAGAAGAACTACATTTTACTTCTTTCCATGCTCTTTTTGTCGTTGCCCGTGCCGCCGCTGCTGAAACTCGAGCCGGTGCTGCTTGGGTACCTGCGAATGCAAGGTAAGCGAAAATCCAAAATTTATCTTCGCTGTGCCAAGAGAATAATTTTCGCTTGTGGTTTTGTAAAAATGTGTTCGATAGTTTTTTTCATACCATTGTAGTACAGTCTCGTGCAAAGCATAGTCTAAGCTGATCAGAGCTAAAAATTCATAATATTCTTTAATGAATGAACGTTTGCCTAGGAAGAGAAATCATAAGAGGACATGCAACGGTCGGTGCCGGTTGGGAAAACACCTTACATGAATCTGCTTAATACTCTCTGTAAAGAAAATGGAATGAAAGAAACAGACCCTCGGGCGATGGGATCTGGACTAGCATCAGGATTGGCGACTGCTTTCGATTTTGGATCCGGATCGCCTAGCACGAAAAAGGCTTCCAACAACACCAGAAACACCAACTCGAAACCCTGGTCCATCCGTCAATGAAACGTTATATGTAGCATATTTAAATATCAAAACCAAAATTTGGAGTTTTACCAGTGACTCACGATGAGTTTCAAAATGATCCTGATATTAAGTTGTTTGAGAGTGAGCAGCAGACTTTGAGAATGGCAGACTGAGAATGGCAGCGGAGTGACTGGGTTAATATTGGGGTACGATGACGGAAGGTTAGTGGGTGAGAGGAGGTGATCGCAAGATGCAGTGCAACCAGATGGTGCGGATGCAGCGTATGATGAGAAGGAGGAGGACGATAGAGAGGAGTGACAAGATGTGAAGGTTTTTTCTCTCTTTGGATACCTCTCTCCTTTTAACTGTAATCCACCTAGTCCATCCGGCTGTTTTTCGCATTTTGATATTCGATTCATGATCCGCTTCCTTCTTTCGTTTCGTGGGTTGTGGAATATATTTTTTTTCGCGGCGCTTTGTGCGCGCCTTTTACAAGTAAAAGAGATTTTCCGAAAAATGGATATATGGACTTGTGGCTCGCGCCATGCGGAGCTCGCCCAGCCTTCAAGTCGATTCATTCCGTGAGGAATGGGCGGAATTTGCTACCGCGCACTTTTTTGTGTCCAAGCTAGCATTCAAAGCAGCACCAGTTTCTTAGAGTTTTTTATTTTTAATATGAATGTAAGGGGGCATTCTATACGAACTTAATTCTCAGCAATTAATCTGATAATTCCGTAAAAAGTTAAAAAGAAAAGAACTAGAGAATTAGCCACTATCGAAAGTCCTTTGGCGAAATCAATTATATAGCCAGGAAATATTTTCGGAGGGTGTCTTCTGTCTCCCTTTCGGTCTCATGAGATGACGATGTGGCTGAAGAAAGTGAGGGGTTGAAAAGAATAAGGAAAACTTCGAAAGCCTTTTTGATACTTCTACACTATCCACCTCATAGTTGAAAATAGCCCCCTTTTTCCCCCAATATTTCAAATCTTTTTGCATGACGAGATATGGCTCATGGACTGACCTTGAATTCATCATAATGTATTAGGGGAAAGCAACTCCTGAATCATGGTTTGCTGCTGGTACTGAAAAAAAATTGGTGCAGCAATGAAAGCAAATTGGGGGGAGGGGGGACTGGGGCGCTGTAAGAGTGATTGTATTCAGAAGGTGGAATATGAATGGAAGTCGAAACTTCAGTTGAATATGTGAAACTTTTCATTCCCCCGCACCTCCACTTCCATACTCCTTGTTTCATACTATCTTCTTCCTTTTCGAGGGGTGTCCAGACACCCAGGACACCCCCCCTTCGCCCCATTGGATACGTCCCGGGGTGAGAAAATTATTAGAAAAAAGTTACGTCCCCAAGAAATATGATCCCCAAAAATGTATTGGAAAATTGACATTTGAGCTCAGTACGTGAGCGGTCACGCTCTTGCCAAGTTTCTGCTTTCCATATCTCTCCGTCTTATTCAAGCTAGAATTATTTTATGGAGGGGGGGAATGAGTAACGCGACATAGAAGGCAAGAAATCCTGAAAGAAAGCCATGGAATGGCCGGGAAATGAAACCGGGCTCCCTGACTGCCAGTCAGAGGTGTTAATACTACACCACCGAAACCGGAACATCCAATAGCTCTTCTCGATGCCATCTTCATCCGTCACAATATGTATTTGAAAAAACTTCTCCCCCCAAAATATGTACCTCCAGGGCATGTACCTCCGAAGTCAGCTTTTTTTCTGAACTCTGCAACCCACAAGGTAAATGGGTGTTAAGTTTCAGATTCCTAACCATTCTAGAACATGGTTAGAATAAGCGTCATTCATTAAGTTAGTAACTATCGTCTATATATATTAGATGATACATCTTGTGAAGGCATTTAATTTCCTAATAGCTTTTTTTTCCCCTTTTCGAGAACAACACAGTTTGATTTACTTCTCTTTTTATTCTAATAAGTGAAACGTGAAAAAACTGGGGCCTTTCACCTTTCACCTCTTCATTCAATCTCAATAAAATTTATTTTGCTCTGAAGCATTCTTTCAAATCATCCTAAAGGCTAGATTGTGTTTTCGAATAGAATTTGGAGATTGAGAAAGTCAAATTTAATATAAAAAGAGTTTCATCCGCAAGTTAAACATTAATCAATTACATTGTTGATTAGGTTCATTGCCTTCTCAGCCTAAGGGCATACTGGCTTAAAGTCATTTATTTCTTGAGTTTGACTTTATGTGCGAAGTTACGGAGTTCTACAAGTGACATTGACAAAATAACAAGTTTATTTGCTCGTTCCCCAATGGAAACGGTGTCCATTCTGACACAAAAATGGCTAATTTAAATGGAATTTATGTAGTTATGTAGGAATGCATGTAGGAAACCATCTGGCTGCATTGGATCATGCGATCGCCGGTTCTCCCGCCCCCTTCCGTGTTCGCTCCCTATATTAACCCGGTTTCTCCGCTGCCATTCTCAGTCTGCCATCCACACAAACTACTCTCTCACAAGGAACTTCACGCGACGATCATCATGAAACTCATCGTGAGTCACTGGTCATACTTCAGACATTGATTTTGCTATTTAAAAATGCTACATTTCCTTGTTTATTGGCGGCTGGAGCAGGGTATCGGGTTGGTGCTGTTGTTGTTGGAAGCTTCTTCGTGCTAGGCGATCCCAGTGCAGATCCAGAAGCGAAAGCAGTTGCTGATCCCAATGCTAGTCCCGATCCTGTCGTCAGAGCGTCTGTTTCATCCTCCCTTCCCTTTATGTAGTATTCAGAAAATTCATGTAATGTATGTTTCTGATTAGCGTCAAGCGTTGCACTTTCTCACCTGAGAAAGTGTTTTTTTGCGAGACCTTCCATAACTTTATCTAAAATATTTAAATATATATTTCTTTAAGCCTGACACACATTGATCGCGCTTGCTTTGTGCCAGTACAAAAATGGGACATATGCATGCTGAAAAGATTTTACGAAGGAAAGAGCGAAAAGCATTCGTGTGTCTATTAAGCTTAACGTCGACTTTGTAATATCGGGTATGTCTCGTAGGTACCCCAGCAGCAGCAGCTCGAGCTCCAGCAGCGGTGGCGGCGGATACGACAAGAAGAAGAAGTAGTATGGGAAGAAGAAGAGCAAGAAAACCAAGAAGAAGAAGCACCCCTCCTCCTCGTCTTCTTCCTCCTCCAGTTTCGGGTGAGACTTGGTGGAAAAAAATTGAAGGGGAAAGTGTGGAAGCTGTTGAATGGAATAATGCAAGGAAAGTGAAGTAAACATTTGTACTAGGAATGTTAATAAATGGAAAATTTTTAAAATTTTTATGACATGTTTATAACATAATACACAAATATGTAGAATCACATTTATGCATAAACACAATTAATCTTTCACTCACTCGGATAATAATCCTGATTTTTGTATTACCCCCATTTCTTGCAGACGATACGGAGGCTGAGAGTGGCTTCCCTGGCTTTAAGAAATGAAGTTGCACACGTTTATCGATCTCCCAGTTCTTCACGGATTCCCCATCCGACCCAGAAGGTCTTGGCTTTCCGGGCAAGTCGTGATTTTCTCTCAATTTTCGAAGTATATTTCAATATTTTATAAATGCACCAAGCCATCTAGCATTTCCTGAAAAATTTTTAAGTGCTTTTGCAGTCAACCTTCAAAACAAAAGAGAAAACCGCATGCATCGGATCTATGGATTCACCAAAACTCGGCAGAAAGAACCCCTGCCACCAACGCAAAACTATGAAAAGGATCACGACTGGAAGAGGAAAAGGCGGAACACACACGAGCGGAAGGACAGGGTGGATTACGGGGATAAAAGGGAGAGATTTCCAAATCAGGAAATAAGACGTTCACTTCCCGTCTCTCCTCTCTATGGCCCTCCTCCCTCCACCAGATGCTGCATCTAGACTATATGTTCTATTGCATTATGCAATCTGTGCTTCGCCCTTCCGTCTTCGCTCTCCTATATTAACTCCATCCCTCTGCTGAAATTCTCAGTCTGCCATCCTCACATTCTGCTCTCTCAAGGAACTCCACTCGGCGATCGTCATGAAACTCATGGTGAGTCATACTTTTGATTTCATGGTCATACATTTGATTTTGGCATTGCTACTTGAATATGCTACATTTACCGCTTTTTTGGCGCATGGAGCAGTGCTTTGGGTTGGTGTTGCTGGTGTTGTTGGAAGCCTTCCTCGTGTTAGGCTATCCGAAAGCAGATCCAGAAGCGAGAGCAGATGCCGATGCTCATGCTAGTCCCGATCCTGTCGCCAGAGGGTTTGTTTTTTTTTTCCAATTCTTATACAGTGGGTATAAAGTAAACAAATGCAATATATTTTTTGATCGGCATTACGCGCTGCACGTTCTCGTATAGCCACAACTCCTTGAAACATTTCTTGATATTAGCTTTCAACTAAAATAATGTATATTCAGTTATTCACCCGTTTCGACCTCACTTCTTTCGTTCCAGTACTGAGAAAGTACGGAATCCTGACAAAAAAATTGACCTAAGCACGAACAATATTCAATGGCATGTAGCAGTGTTGCCTAATTGGCGTTTTCTTGTGAATGCGTCTGCAGACAACCAGGCAGCTGGAGCTCGAGTAGCAGCAGCGGAGGCTTTGGCAAGAAGAAGTTCTCCTCCTCCTCCTCCTCTTCCTCCTCCGGCCTCGGGAAGAAATTTGAAGACCACTATTTCTTTTTTGAAGTTACGAAGTAAGCTGTTGAAGGATATGATATGAGCGGAAATACGACAGAATAATCGCATATAAATAAATATGAATATGTAGATGAAAAACGTTATATATTAATACAAACAATTACTTAAATGATTAAAATTATTGCTTGATCTGTCCCCCGAATGATATGAGCGGAAATACGACAGAATAATCGCATATAAATAAATATGAATATGTAGATGAAAAACGTTATATATTAATACAAACAATTACTTAAATGATTAAAATTATTGCTTGATCTGTCCCCCGACAGGATCCCCGGCGGTCGGAAATGAAGCTGCTCGGGTCTCTCCATCTCTCTTCTGCGCTGTTTCTTCATCGATTGTTGATGGGCGTGGCTTTCGGGGATAGCCATGGTTCCCTTTTTTGCTCCCTCACCTGTCTTTCAATAAAGCACTGTTTTCCATATGCTCTTTGTGTTTGGGTCTTCCATGCTCGCGCATATCCTCCTACATCTTCCTACGTGCGAAGCGTCATCAGAATTTCTCCCATTGCGCCATCTACCCTTAAAGTGCAGTAGACTTGAACTTAAGTTTGATTGTTAGTAAGACAGGATTCTCGACTTCGTAAGGAGGAGATCCTTGAGACACTGCTGCGGAATTTGGTAGCTAGTTTTAAAGAATCAAAAATGTTCCACCATAATTTACAAGGAAAATGCTACTCAACTTATAAAATTAAAACTCCGCACATTAATCGGCAAAATGGCGCAGTCGTAGGCACTATATGCCAAAATTTCTCTACAAAGATTAGTTAATAGAAAACCTCCTATTTCAATGAAATTGACGATCTTTTGGAGGACTTCCTTTTCATCACAACTTAGGCGAATATATAGCCTGTTCGGTGAGGCATTTTTTTGCAATCGTTCATAATAATGCACATAGACAATTTCATGAGTAAAAGCGCATAGGTACTTACGACAGTACTTAATTACTTTGGGTAAGCCAGTTGACATGTCCATCGGACATGCGTTTTCTAGTTCTCCTGACCTTCAATGAAAGCCATTCCACTGGACGTTGAGCCATAGGTTCCATGAGTTTGATCGGCTTATTTTTCATCCTGTGAAGAGAAAGCGCCTGGCGGCGACGTAAATGCAATGCTATTTCAGTTATTTGTTGGTTTAAACTGCCTGGAATTAAAGTCATTCTTAAAAGAGAGGATGTGAGGGTCGCACGATAGGGATAGAGATGAAGCATTGCATCTGGAAATCGGTAGGGAAATTTGGCCAACGGTGGTTTTCGAAATCCTGACAGCCTCAAATATCTTTTTCCTGTCCCCCGAGGGAAGAATTTCTTTTCGCTCGAATTAACACGTGAACTGCCGCGCTTGGCGGGGACATGCGTGGAAGGCTGAGAGAAACCATCCGACCGACGTTCATTAAAGGAGGGGAGAAACTGTCGCGGAATCGAGTGGTATCCACGGGCTTGCAGGATATCGAGCATCTGGCGCTGTTTGCTCGGGACGGATTTTTCACTCTCCGACGCGGAGGGAGTGTTCTTCTCGTACTATTAGCTTCGAAAAGTTCTTCGGAAAATATTCTGTTTTCTGATGAGATGCAAGTTTCGCATTCGCCCATGATTTTCCTGAAAGTAGTCACCTTCCGCATCCACATGTTTTATGCGTGCGTTCATACGACAGGCTGATTGTGTCCTGCAGTTCTTTCGTTTCCGCGTCCCTGAGTGCCTTCGTCGCAGCCACAGGCACTTTCTTTTTGCTTTTTGGAGAACTTCTGTCGCTTGATTGCCTGCTCCATTCGTGGAGAAGCCCGAAGTCGCACGATGCTGTGTCGGGGGAATACAAAGGATGTTGTGACGCAGGCTCCTTAGGGCTGCTTAGGGCCTTGAGAGATCGAAAAGTTTGGGCATTGTCTCGAAGCTGCATTCACTCAGGAGAAGCCCCCAGGAGCGGTGCGTTTACACCCAATCGCATTTCGCAACCGTCCCAGAATTTGACGGAATATCTATGAGTTTACCCGCTCTTCATTTGTAAAGACGTCTTGAGGAATCACCAGGCGAACGTCAAAGAATACCAATTTTCCCATCAAAATGAATAGCCTGCTGAATAACGCTGTGGACAGGGGTCGTACAAAAACACCATTTCTCGTTCCTAGAGATGATTTTGAGCTGCTAATGACATTTTAGGACATTTTAGACATAGGACATTTTAGAATATCATAGAGATGCAGTACATGAAGAACAATGACAGGGATCATGACGCCCAAAGCACGAGGCAGGGACGTCCCATCGATGTCGCAGATCATCGGAATGCGACGTATTCAAACGTTGCAGCAACTTTGCATGGACATCACCCATTGCTTGGGTAGTGATATATATCGTTATCCTCACAGTAGATTCTTTACTTTGACTTGGTTTCTTGCTGATATACTTTATTTTTCAATGTTTCGACACTTTGTATGTTGTGGAATGAAGGGAAGCCCTGAAGCGAAAATGATCTCGTTCCAACGAGAAATGTGAAGATCTTGGCTTTGCAAAAAAAATTAGCCTATCTTCCTGGATGGGACTTATCTGAAAGGCATTGTAAAAATAGATATAAAGGGTTCCAGGTATCCATTATATGTTCAGACGATTCAATTTCAATCTTTGCATGTGAAAATCCCATCTCGGAGGTGCAACATTCCTTGCGAAATTGCGAAATCTGACGGAAATTTCCTGCCATTCGTGCGGCCCGAGATCGACTCTCAAGAACGGGTATTGGAATTGCACAGTGAGGCCTTGGGAAGCGTGTACCTCGAGGGTGATAGCATCTCAAGCATGGACTCGCACGGATTCACCGGAATGAGTGGGTCCTTTTAGGCTATGACAAGGTCGGTTATAATCCATTTATTCTGTCATAGGAACAGGGGGAATCCCCTCGGCGTTCGACAGCGGCCTGGACTGGATCGTGGTGGAGCCAGGCTTCCTCTGCAGCTCAGAGTGGGAATGCGCCGATGGAACGGGTTTCCAAGATTTCCATTTCTTTGCGATTCAAAATGACATCAAGATGGATGTCATCTTGGGCGATTAGATTGCCTTGGACCCAATGTTATGAAATCTCCTTGAATTCCCATGAGGAGCTCAGTTTAATCAACCCTCAATAGGTATTTTGACAATCTTCCAGAATTTCAACCAATTTCGACTGCCACAGGAAATGAGGGGATAATTTCTGCACATCACATTTTTTGGAAGGATCGTTGTCCACGGGGGAACTTTAGTTCAAAACTTCAAAACAGACCAAGAAAAGAGTGAAAGCCAATGCCTCATCGAATGACAAGTCATGAAGAAAGAGAAAAACTACAACTTACTTCTTCTTTCCATGCTCTTCTTGCCGTTGTCCCTACCGCCGCTGCTGAAATTCGAGATGCTGCTGCTTGGGTACCTGCGAATGCAAGGTAAGCGAAAATCCCAAATTTATCTTCGCTGTGACAAGAGGATAATTTTCGCTTGTGGTTTTGTAAAAATGTGTTCGATTGTCTTTTATACCATTGTAGTACCATCACGTGCGAAGCATAGTCTAAGCTGGTCAGAGCTAAAAAATTCATCATATTCTTTAATGTATGAACCTTTGCCTAGGAAGAGAAATTATGAGAGGACATGCTACGGTCGGTGTCGGATGGAAAAACACCTTACTTTAATCTGCTCAATTCCCCTCAGTAAAGAAAAGGGAAGTTAAAAAAAAAACCAGACTGGACTAGCATGTGGAAAGGCAACTGCTTTCGATTCAGGATCTACATCTGGATCGCCTAGCATGAAAATGCCTTCCAATAACACCAGCAACAACTCGAAAGCCTGCCCCATCCATCAGTGAAACGTTATATATAGCATATTTAAATATGAAAATCAAAATTTGGAATTTTACCAGTGACTCACGATGAGTTTCAAAACGATCCTGATATTAAGTCGTTTGAGAGAGAGCAGCTGACTGTGTGAATGGCAGACTGAGAATGGCAGCGGAGGGACTGGGTCAATATTGGGGTACGATGACGGAAGGGTGAGAGAGTGGGTTACTGGCGGCGATCGCAAGATGCAGTGGAACCAGATGGTGCGGATGCAGAGTATGATAAGAAGGAGGAGGACGAAAAAGATGAGAGACGAAATGTGAAGGTTTTTTCTCGCTTTGGATACCTCTCTCCTTTTCACTGTAGTCCACCTAGTTCTTCCGGCTGTTTTTCGCATTTTCATGTCCGATTCATGATCGGTTCATGATTCATGTTCGATTCATGGGTTGTGAAAGATTTTTTTTTCGCGGCGGTTTTTGCGCGCCTTTCACAAGTAAAAGAGATTGTCCGTGAAATGGAAATATGGACTCGTGGCTCGCGCCATGTTGGGCTCGCTCAGCCTTCAAGTCGATTCATTCCTTAAGGAAACTGCTCTCATGGGCGGAATGTGCTACTGCGCACTTTTTTTGTGTCCAAGCTAACACCCCCCGCCCAACGGGCTATGTCCCGGGGCGAGATATATCCCACTGAACTTTGGGAAAAACGGGAAAACCTCATAGACAAAAATATTTTTATCTTAAGAGCCGTTTATCGTGAAAAGTTTCGCTTCCACCAGAACCGGAAACCTTTCATACGGTAGCAATTTCGTCCATCTATTTCTGGCGTTTGAGATTCATAATGTTTCACTCTTAATATTTTTAATTTAAACATTCTTGATCATAAATGTCCACACTACGGAAGGGAAAAGACAAGTATCTCGTTACAACGGTTTGTTGCATCGAAAAAAGGCACAAAAAAGTATATATTTATATATATTTAAAGATTATTTTATATTTATAATGATAGACTTCCAGCCATACCATGAATACCGGCTTTCGACTCGTGATACTGTAAGTGCTCCGTCAGATCGAAAAATAATCGACTGAAGATAAATCAAAGAGAAACCATCAATAGTGAATTCAAAATTTCTGATTATGGTGCGTAAAAAGTCAAACAAGTAAGAAATCTGCTCCATCGATGCACCTTGGAAGTGCAGCTTTCCGTAGCAAGAACTTTGTCTTTTCCCGAGAAATGAATGTCTTTGAATGAATGTCTTTTATCGAGAATTGAAGTTTCAAATGTTGCAGTTTAAAGAAAAAAAAATACCAATAGAACTTTCTAGCTATGTTACCATGAACTGATTTTTTTTATACTTGAATATTAACTCGTGCGAACTGGAGGAAGATTGGGCTCAAGGTTTAGTGGAATAACTTCAATACAGGTCAGTGGAACTAGACTAAGTCTCTGTAACTCATTGGATCTTGTGTACGTGAAGCACTTAAATATTACTGCAATGCAATAAAATACCTGCAGAATTTTCGCAAGGATCATCACTTCAAGAAAGGAAATATTTGTTGCTCAACATGCAACACCACTTCTTAATTCTTTCTGTGATCGTAAAAATTAAATGTGATAGGGATACTTTCCATAGATGAGAATCATCATATGTGCGATTAGAGAAGTCTCATCTCGTGAAAAGGACAAAGCGGAGGTGAAAACCATTCCTTAATTGAAGTACACGTCGAAAATCGAGAGAAGAACCATGACTAGCCCTGAAAGTCACATCCATCTATGTCGGATAGGGAAACCGTGAAGAACTGGCCGATCGATAGACGCGAGCAGCTTCATTTGCTAAAGCAAGGAAGCCTCACTCAGTTTCCGTATCCTCTGCAAGTCCAGGGGATATACAAAAAACCAGGATTATTTTCCTAGAAGTGAAAGATGAACTGCTTTTATGCATAAATTGGTGAATCTACATATATGTGTCTTATGTAATACTAGCGAGTTTGTTTGCCCGATGGGCAAACAAACTCGCTATTATTCTATTTCTGCCCGATTCGCTAGGATATGAAAAATTATTTGAAAAGATAACGTACTCAAATAATATCCCCCCAAAATTCCATTATTTTGGAAAATTGACGTTTGACATTTGAGATCAGTGCGTCAACACTGATTCTTGCCAGGTTTCAGTTTCCCATGTGTCTTCGTTTGACTGAAGCAAAAAGAAATATTTAAATATTTTGTTTCCAGAAAAGTTGTGCCCCTATGGCATTTATCAACAAAGTGGAATTTTTCCTGAACTCAGCATGTGAAAGCTACTTATTTCAGTCAGTCAGCTACTCACGATCCTCTATCTAATATATATAGACGATCGTGACTGACTGACTGACTATGGATGGATCTATGGATGAAGAATCAATTCATTATCTCATGCAGGTCCATCAGGAGCCAGAAGTCTCGTTTGCTTTATTAATTCTTGTCCAGTGCAGGAGTCACTCTTCGTATCAAATGTTAACCAGTAGTTACGTCTACAGCTGATGCCATAAGGATATGTGACAGGAGGGAAGATTCCGGCAAAGACGGCTACGATAGACCATATTTGAATCAACATTCCTACCGATTATTCAATCTTGATTCAACATTGATTGGTCATCACGTGTTTCAAATTATTTTCTGGGATGCTGAATACAATGGAACATTCACTGCTTTTTGGGTTTAGGTGAATGCGTCACACATATTTAATGATCTATTGTTGAATCCTAGGTCAACTTCCTGCCTTAAGTTACGTCTTGGAAAAGTAACAGGTAAGCGTTTCTCGTCATGGAATCTGGCAAAATCCTTACTGTGACACGTTACTGCAACAACCTGTCCTCAACCTAAACTATCGATAAGGCATCGATGCATCGAAGGAGGGGGAAGGGTGTTGCGCCGGAGGATTCAATATTTTCTAGCCTCGATCAGAGCGCGAACCTCCATCTGTTTTCCATAATCTCTCGCTTGTGATCGGGAGTGTGGGAGGAAAGTGTGTCCTTCGCAACGAGTAATGAAACCTACCAAGCCTCCAAATGACTATTTATGGAGTGGCCCAAAAAAAACTGCACCAATTTTGATCGATAATCAATTTTGAAAAAATTAGTCGTTTTTCGTGATGGAAACGGAAAATGAAAGGTTTATTAATCTTCTTTCCATCGCATATCATTAATAAAATTTCCTTCAAAAAGAACCAGAGCAATTGCATTTTAGGTACAAACACCCAAAGAAGAGCATGAACTTAAGCTTCTTTTTTTACCATTCACAACGTTGTTGTACGCGTTAACGACTGACATAGGGCTCAATATGACCGTCTTCACGAAACACAACCGCTTTGAGCCTTGATCTCCACTTCTTCATTGCTGCCGAATTGGATCTTGAGGCAGTTCTTCCCAGCATTTCACAATCCGTTCTTTTAATCGAGCGATGGTGCGGATTTGCTGTCCGCGGTAGACTTATGCCTCCAAGGCGCTGACGAAGTAGTCCACCGGGTTCAGGTATGGATTGTTTGTGGGCCGAAGGTTGGGCTGAATGAAGTCTGCACAATTGATCCGCATGTATGCAAGTGTCTTCTGAGCCCGATTAGCTGGCGCACTATTTTGCATGAAGTTGTAATCCAACATTTGTCCTGAATCTCTGGAAGCATTTGGGTTTTTCCTTCGATGAAAAGGGTTCCAGTTTTTCCTTCGGCAGACACTGCCACTGACACCATAACCGAATCGGAAATATGGGACCTTTCCCTTAAAAGTCGCGAAGCCTCTTTTTTTCGTTGATGCACATTTGCGTACACACGGTCATTTTGAGTGTTGCGTGGGCTCTCCAAGGTTAACTTTTTTCATCCGAAAACCAAATTTTGCTGACAGCAGAATTGGTTCGAAAACGGAGCAGGAGCTTTTTGATTCGGTCAAGATGCTTCTGCCTAGTTTCAGGCGTCAACTTCGGTACAATCAGTTGCTTGAAAGTCTTTAAGTTCAAGTCCTTCTTCGCTATATGCTGAACTGAAGACCGGGGAATGCCTGTTTCTTTTGAAATGCGCCGCACACTTGAACTGGTGCCTAGTTTGCCTTCTTGGCTGCAAATCAGTGAACCGACAGCCTCCACGTTTTTTGTGGATGAGCAGTTTTTGGACGCCCACTGCCCGAACGACGTTTTCCACTGCCATAATCTTGAAGTTTTAAAAAAATATTCGCAACAATTCTTATCTTCTTTCACTGGCGATCTGGAAATTTCAATGAGTAATTCTTTTTTAATTCACTGATTCAGTGAGTAATTTTTTTTTCTGACGCAGCGCGGTTATCAAACATTTGTCACTCTTGCTCATTACCATTTTGAAGGGTGCAAAATCTGTAATCAATTTTAGAAAATAAAATTTAAACTTGAATATCAAAAAGAAGAATTCAAGTTCAAACGAAGAAAAAAAGCTACATTACACTGAAGAACAAAATGTCTGACTGCTGCAGCTCAGTATGAGAGCAATTGATAATAGCGAGACAACGACGGCACGCTCGCAAAACCGGTTTAAAAAAAAATCGTTTGAATAGCAACCATGAAAAGTACTGGAATGAACTTTTTGAAATGCACTTTTAAGAGATGAAATTTGAAAGACATGGCAGTTGTGAAAATGCAACGGAAAATCGTCGTAGGATGCCAAAGGATGCTGCATACAGAGAGGGTTTTAGCAAGAAGGAAGCCATGTTCATCCACTTTTTTGGGTGCTTGTACTTAAATTGCATTTACTCCGGTTCTGTTGAAGGAAATTTGATAAATGATTGGGCAAAGAAAGAGGATTAATAGACCTTTGAAATCCCGTTTTGAAAATGAAGGATTCATTTCTTCTTAAGTTATTGGCGATCAAAATTGGTGCGGTTTATTTTCGGCCACCCAATACAGCGTAATAATCTAATGTATGTTTGTAAGCCGCGCTGCGACGTGAAGAAAATAGATATCCTGACATGTTGTGCATCGTTCGAAAGCCAAGAGGGGTGCATCGAGCAATCAGATATGAAATATCTTCAACCCAGGATGAGTTACGAGCTATCAAACATTTCACTATCTATAGCTACTGTTCTATGCTGGAGTTCAAAACATTTTCCTTTAGACCATATACCTTCAGGACATTGAGAATTTGCGGTAAAATCTGGAAATTGTAATTTCCAGATTTAATTTGATAAAAAATTTTCAAGATTTCCAGAATTTAAAATTGGACATTGCAATTTCGCGCAATTTGCACGAAGCTCTGCTAGTAGAGGATAATATCCATTCATCGATGAATGCCTCGGGACAGCCCTAACATTGCGGTTTCCAAGCCGGTTCATGTCATTTTTTCTCATTTTCTTCATTCTACACGGTCTCCTTTGGACATCGGCACAGGCAGATTGCAAACCCGCCGATGGTGCCATATCGGCGATTGCCGAGACATATAGATAGGGGAAAAAACCAACAATTTTCCTTTTTGAAATCAAGGGAGTACAAAATATCTACTCCAAAGTATGTAAGTCATGTTACGTTACAAAGGATTCCATACAATACAATTTTATGCCTGATATATTCTGGAATGGAGTGAGAATTTGCAAGCCCTCCCGTATACCACCTTCAACTGCCTCAGAAAGTAACTCTAGTTACTCCATTCCGGAAGGAGAAATTGTGTCTAGTCGCAAATTTTTAAATACACACCAATTTATCCCTTATGAAAGAGTCCTATAGGATATCTTTAGGGATGAATAGGAATCCTGTTGGTCTTTCATAGGGTTCCTATAGGAACCATGATTTTTATGTGGAGTCCATAAAATTCCAATAGGAATCGTATTGGTTTCACATAAGACCAATAGGTTTCCTGGAGAAATGTACTAGCATACATTAGGCTTCCTATAGGACCCATAAGGTTCCGATAGAAATCTCATAAGTCAGAGAGTACACATAATTTTGTATTTAGTGCCCAATTGTAATCCTATGAGAAAGTATTGGAATCCAATGGATCTTCTGTAAGACCTATAGGGTCCCATTAAGAAACTCATGAGTCTATAAATCTAGGACATTTCCTGGGCCGTATAGAAAAGTGACTCACTTACGAAGGCAGACCATTACTAAAAAGAAAATTGTACCACTGCTCAAGTACTCGAGATATTTCTTAAGCTATCTGCACAACACATACATTCTCACAGGACTATCGAGATAATCCTATGGAATCTTCACTTTCCTCAAGGATGACTTGTACGCCAGGTTGTTCCAGTTTTGTGTCACAGTAAGGATATTGTGAGATTCCATGACGAGAAACGCTTACCTGTTACTTTTCCCAGAAATAACTTAAGGCAGGAAGTTGTCCTTGGATTGAACAATAGATCATTAAATATGTGTGACGCATTCACCTAAACCCCCCAAAATAGTGAATGTTCCATTGTATCATCCATCATCTCAGTAAATCATTTGAAAAACATGATGGCCAATCAATGTCGAATTGAGATTGAGTAAAAGTTTGGAATGTTGATACAACATTGGTCTATCGTAGCCTTGTTTGGTGGGATCATCCCTCCTGGCACATATCCTTATATCATCAGCAGCAGACGTTACTATTGTTTAACATCTAATACGAAGAGTGACTTCTGCACTGGACAGGAATTAATAAAGCAAACAAGACTTCTGGTTCCTGATGGACCCGCATGAGAGGATGAATTGATGAATTGATTCTTCCTCCATAGTTCATAATGTCCATTTTCATCGAGAGATTTCATATGCGTGACGAACTGAGGAACGAATAAAGGAGTGAGTGATACAGAAATTATTCAGAGAAAGACACTCTATAATCCCCCCCATCCTCCCAATCCCTGTATCCACTAATTTTCAACCTTTCCCAGCGTTATGGTGGCATTGCATCCTACAATAATTCAATATTTAAATGTCGCTCATCGCAATACTCAGATGAACGTTAAAGTTCAACACTGCCTGAACTTTTAGGTCAACATTGTAATGTCACATATTGGTACGCTCACTCCCCACCCCAGTAGCACTAAATATTGCCTCAATGCTGAACAAAATTTGACAGATGCTGGCATTCACACTATGTGTAGAGAGGCTTGCATGCTTACAATCCATACCATTTCTCACTATAAAAAAAGATGAGGGGGAGGGGATTATTTATTCATGTTACTTGGCATTTATTTCCTTTTTTTGGAGAGGGGGATGTTGGAATGTATATCACGGAATCGAAATTCTGATTCTCTCGATCAGCAGATATATTTGAAAACATGAAAATGGAGGTTTCACTTGTCGGATTAATATTTCACAGTTCATCAAGGATCCATCCCCAGAAAGTCCTAAGATTCATTCCTCAGAAATGCATTCAGGAGTTTAACATGTGGATTCCACATGTCATCACAGCTGTCAGGTATGGAGGCGTATTTAAACCAGCTATGAAATCCACTTCCATTCAGTTCTCTGAAATGGTTTTGGCTGTGAGAAAAATGTGAAAAGAAGGCTCACCCCAGGAGCATTGTGTGAGATGGGTATGTTCTGCACTCTTTGTTTTATGCAATTCAGTTGAATTCTTAAAAGATCTTATTGAGATGGATTCCAGTCTGCTGAAAAAAATTCCTCAAAACTAACTGTTTTATAGACAAACAGACAAACAACGGTATCATTATATTGATTCGGATTTGGAAATATTTATTGAAAGCATGCCTTCATTTATTATTAGACATTATGAAGAAAAGTCTTTTGAATTCCTGACAATTTTCAGCTCCAAGAACACATGTTTCATGCATGAGGAGACTCGATTATTCTCTAACTTCTTTTATATTTCCTACTTATGTTTTAGCTGACGTCCCGGTTCAAGAAGTTTCATCACTCTGTATTCAACTGTTCTGTTTGAAAAATTTATCAGCTTACTAGTCAATGCTGCGGGAAACGTATTACTGCTTTAAGTTGTGTTTATAAATCACAGGTTGGTTACTCAAATTGTAAGCGCTTTACGGACGGATTGGGCCTTGAAGAAAAAAGAGAAGAGGCTTCATGTTTGATTGGGTGACAGCATTCGTGCAAATGTGCTAGTCTAGTAGTACATCAATGTCTGTAGGGGCTAAGAAATTTGAAAAAAGGCTAATTTTATTCTCTATTCCTTCACTCCATTCATTGATCCCATTCAATCCATTCATTCCATTTTCTCTTACTATTTACTATTTCCATTTAATTCCACGTATGTATTCTACAAGAACGAGAAAACAAGACCTGCCTGCCTCGCTGAAATATGAGCAATGGAAGTCTTGCCTTCTTTTCCCGTCCTCTCGGCGATGGAGTTAATTCCCAGCTAACTTTAGCACTCAAAGTTAGCATTTATATTGATATAATAAAAAATTACCAGTTTGTATGCGCTCTCGATGATGAAAACCGCTTGAGACACCTGGAACGAACTCATTGGACCAATTCTGGTCGTAGAGACATCTGCAGGTCATTGCGTATGTACACCGTTAAAAACTGCATGTAGATAGAGGAAAGAAGGCATGTGCCAAATTTTAAGAAATTTTGACCCATTGTTTCATGTTCTATGCCATTTCAAACTTGACATGCAAAAAAGTGTGTCGTACTAGCTCAAAAAATTCCGTGAGAATTCGTTTTTTTAACGGGAATGTTAGTAAATTTCATCTGACCGGTCCTGTATTTCACAAACTACATGTGCATAGATGAAAGAATGCTTTGGCAAATTTTGAACTACATGCGGATCCAAAAAAAAAATGAAAACCGGGGGTCATCTGAGCTCGACTCGACCCCCTTGACCTGACATTCCATCTCCTTTGCGCTATCTGATGAAGTCCTACTGGTAGCCCCTTGTTTAATCCCCAATCTTCCTCTGTTAGCTCTCTTCACCGACTTCATCCATCAGTTCTTTTGTTAAGCAGAAATATATTCTTTTTCTAAAGCAGAAAATAGATTATACTAAGCAGAACAAGCAGGAGCCCCGGGCCAGGGGCGCATCGCCAGCCCGATTGGGAATAGCCTATCAATGCGGAGATTTAATCGGAAATGTAGGTAGGCCTCCGAGAAATGCGTGATAGTGTATTGTTTCTTAGTTGGACCTATTCCCAATATACATCATTTTCACTTGTAAATTTCGTTGCATGAGACTGATAGGGTACATGAGGACCGGCCCGTCGGCCCTCGAGAAAAACGGTCCGCCGGCACATAAGGAGATCGGCTCTTCTGGCATTTGCCAGAGCTGCCAGCTGGCCAGTCCACTCCTGCGTATCCAATGCCCGAGTGTTCCAATTTTCAACTTTTTGCCTCACTTGAATGCTACAAAGCGGATATGGCCGAGAAATAGCATGCATCCAGTCGACGGTTCTTAGATGACGTAAGGTATCCCCCATTATTCATCCAAAGTGTGGCACTTTCAAATTCGAAAGTTATCCCTTCACTAATTTCTTTTCTCTTCATGCTAATTACAAATTAAACGCGAGTTCTTGATGTCTGTTGAAACGTTGTTACTAGCGAAGCGGATCCCGCGGGACGCGGGTGTGGTCTAGTTCTTAATAATCCACATTTTCGAACGATTTTGGAAGGGTTTCATTTCGATAAACCATATAGGTTTTTTTTTTATCGATTTCGTGGCAGAACTTAAAAAAATAATAATTGACGTAATGCTGCATGCTCCAAGACAGCATGAATCAACCGTTTTGATTAGTAGGGTTTTGCAAAACCAAGGAATATCCCTCCATTCACCATGTCTCAAATGATGAGCATTAGTGACATTTAATGATCGAGGCTCCCTCTTGACCTGTCACATCGAAGTCTTTGAAGCCGAATAGACTATACTATACTTGTGAATGCATGTGTGTCTGTCTGTCCTTGATGCACGGCCATGCCCCTGAACTCAGCCCGACCAAACTATGCACGGCTTCCTCATTTGGTCAGGGGATGGTCATTGGCTAGGAGGGCGTTTCAAAATTCGGTCCCCTCAGGGCAGGGCAGGGCAGGGAAGGGTCGGGCCAGCCCAAGACCAAGGCCCTCCCCCTTCCCCTCGCCCCAGGCGGTCGCCTGGGTCGCCTGCCCCTAAATCCGGAACTGCACCGGATTACCTTATTTAGTGTAGAGAAATATGGGACGTATACAATTTTCACCCGTGCAACGCCGGGTACCTCCGCTAGTTAAACAAATTTCACGTTAACAGCCCGAAAACCATGGAGGAGCTCCAGGACACGATTCATAGTGTAATTAAAAGATTTCCTTCGAGGCTCTCGAAGCTGTCACCCAGGATTTCGTTGTTCTGCGTGACACGTGGTTGTCATCGAGGGCACCCACTTTAAGCACATCATCCCATATTTTCCTGCAGTCGTAGTTTAACATGTCATTTGGGTTTTGTTTCTAGCTTTTGTAGGTTTCGAGAAATGCATTATTACTTTGGGAGCTCCCATTATTGGAAACCCTGTAGGTGCAAGTAGAGACTGTGGCTTCAGTTCTATTTTGCGAGCTTCAAATCTCGATCGATCGGGAAAAGAATCGTTTTCAGAGAATACGTTTTCTTGGGATTCAGAATCATTCATTGACCGAAATTGTCTGTCAGGGATGATCATTGAGCAAGTCTTAGGATATCAATTAAGAATCGCAGGAAAATACATTTCCACCCTGAGATCGTTCTCGACAAGAGCTTAGCATCTGAGGGCACGTCACAGGGGTCGCACCAGAAACTTAAAAAATTTTAGTTAGGGTCGTCAGGGAGGTATAAAAGAAGAACATGCCCTCGTACACTATAACCACCCCTGGAAATGACTCTAACTTGCAGAACTGCCGGTTTCAGAAAATATATTAATACAATGCAGTTTTATATAGGATGGGCCAGGAAAAAATTTTAAAAGCAGAATTGAACTTTTTTTCCTTCAGGAAAAAAAGTTTCAGGTGATAATTGAGTACAGGAGGAAAAGCGTAGCAACCGAAATGCCTCAGTTGTCGGATGATTAATGAACTCATTGAATGAAGAATTCCGAAGATCCACAGTTTCACTTGTGAAACGGCTGGTCTTGGCAAAGATTCTTCTAGTGCGATTCTCCTTGCGTTCTCTATGGGAAAATATCAGGTACCGCATGAAAGGTTCTGGGGTCTTAATGAGTCACTCCCCGATCACACTGATATAGCCGCTACATAGGCGCCACCTCGCATCATCTGTGAGCAACTTTTAATCAAAAACGTCGATAGATATATCATCTTGAGACGTGACAAATGTCTCGGGATGCCGCCCTAGTGGAGCCTACATGGGCAGGCCACTTCGATGTGGTCCCACGCTCCCCCACTCGCAGCCAATGTGGGTCCAACGTCGTGTGCCATCTGGGATGTCGCAGGGGGATCGCGACGTCTTCCAGGTGATTCTTCCAGGATTTTTCAAACCTCTACCATGTAAATGACTTTACTAACACGAATGCGCGAGTCGTGACGGAAAACACAAGGATGAAGGAAAGAAATGACTGGACCAGTTTCCCTAGGGGATTCCAAGAGTCACGTAAATCAAATAATCGCGAGGATTAATTGTCCTCCCTTCATTTTAACTGATGCTTAGACTCATGATATCGGTCGTGCTGCTCAGACTGACGCCCTGCCGGAATAAGCAAGTCCTTCGATTCATCACGTTGAATGCGCGCTTTCCAGGAATATTTGGAATGCATCTTTACCGACTTGAAAGCCTCCTTTCTTTCTCAATTTTGAAGGTCCTTTGACTTTGGATACCGTGATAAAGATGAAAACCTTTCCAACTGCTTGCTATGCTCTACACATTCATCCCAAAGTCTTCAGGTAACATGCGAAATTGAGACCGTAGACGGAGGAGCTGAAGGTTTATTCATCCTAAAATCCTGATTTTTAAACTTAATTCCATGGTAGTTGCAGTGGAGTTTTCCAACCGTTTCAAGTTTCTGCTTACAAGGGAGAAAATGTTCTTCTATTGATTAATTAAAGTTCTTAAGTGACTTTCTCCTTGATTACTTGATTACCATCCTCGCAACTCTTCAAAAACATGGAACTGAACTGGAACAGTTCCTCGGGAGAACGTCATCACACCCACCATTTTATCGCCAGATACGTTTCTTGACATGAGGAAAAGACACTGGATTAGTAGTCGAAAATCCAATTTTCAAGCTCACAATCGTCGAGGTCAACGGGTAGAACTGTCTTAGAGATCAGTCTTGGGGCGACGACGAGCCCTCTGGCGAAAATAGCCGAAAGCACGCTGAACGTCCCGTAGGAAATGATGCTGTGATTGCAGTGACTGAGGACGGAGAATTGGAATTCCCTATTCTTCCCTTCCACGAACGCGATCGGCATGGATTCGTCCACGTTTTTCACACGCTGAACGTCCCGTAGGAAATGATGCTGTGATTGCAGTGACTGAGGACGGAGAATTGGAATTCCCTATTCTTCCCTTCCACGAACGCGATCGGCATGGATTCGTCCACGTTTTTCATGTTTTCGTGGCACCACGTCATGTCGTCGCAGGCCGCGACGAACACGACGCTGGGGAAGAAAATGCCGTAGAGAATCATGGCTCGTGCGTAGTACTCGGCCGTGAGGAATTGCACGCCGTAGGCATCTCCGTCCAATTGGACCTCGTCGGATCGACCGACGTGGATCCCGACGTAGGTCACGTCTCCGTGTCGGATGGAAACGGAGGAGAGAAACCGTTGCACCTTTTCGTACGTCGCGGAACCGAACTGGAAATCTGGCATCCATTCCGCCTCGAATTCGCTAAAGAGCCTGAAATCGTTCGGGGTGCCCATGAGTTCCACGTTCCGATCGCGAATGTCCATTTTGTTCCACGGAGCGACGATCTGCCCGGCGACGAGGTGAACGTAAGCCTCCGACCACTCCATCGGAGGACACCCCATCTCGTCGATGTCGCCGAGACTCAATCGCGGGAAGAGCGGCAGCAGGTCGTAAGCCAGAGAGCCACCGAGCACGGGAACCTTCCCGTATTTTCTTCCGTAGGAGAAGAGGGTGGCGTAGGCGGCGATCCGATTCCCCAGTCTCTCGCTGCTCTCGGCGGTCGCGAACGTGTAGTTCCGGCATTGCTCTTCCGTCGGGGGGAATTCCGGCCAGGAAGGGTGGAACGTTTTCTCGTCCGTCGCCGTCTTGGCGAAAGAAAGATTTTTTATCCTGCAGTCTGCGCGGAAACCCAATTCCTGGATGACATCCGCGATGATCTCTTCGCTCGGGGCAATATTCGGTGCTTCCGGCAGAGTTTGCAATTTGAAAAGCAAAATCGTGAGGATGAGCGACAGGAAAGCGATCGACCTGAAGTACGTGATTCTAGGACGAATGTGCATTTTCCTCGACCGGCGACTCGAGTCGGTTCGCACAAGCACGAAAGAACGAGACACGCGTCGAGACCGAGCACTGCATCGGGCCGTGGAACGGACATAGGCCGACTTCCCATAGCCAACTTTTATTATATCTTATCACCATCTCATGAGGGTGGCTGCGAATTTTCCCAGACCGTACCTTCTATCGCGTGAAAGTGGCACATTCAGGTCGAGAACTTCACGCGTTCCACGTCACGATTTATGCACGTATCCCATCGTGACCTCGACGGAAGCGGAAGGCGGCAGAATATTGGTT